>MIQA02001169.1:0-11304 GCA_001887855.2 Sclerospora graminicola | reverse complement strand
TACTCTTATGATTTGTTCTTAGGTTTTATTAGATATAAACCAGTTATATGCTTTGTTCTTTGGTCTCAAGTCAAAGACCAACTAATTTCGAAATAACTCGATCTAAATCATTTAGACCAATCAAATTCGAATTTAATGTGTCCTACTCGAATTTGCATGGTTTCACATCAAATATCCACTTTCACATCATTTCACTTCTAAAATCGAATAATATACAGTACCGAACTCGATTTGTCATCATTACGTTCGTCCTCTTCCGTATTGTTATCGTTCATGGAACCGGTATACTCGAATAACTTCCTGGTTCGATTTCATCGCATCCTGCATTTCGTTGTTATTACCTTCCGTTTCTATAGTAACGTTTGCGGCATGATTTAGTCGATCTGAGTGTAAACCCAAAGCTCAAATAAGGGATTCATCTGCAACTATCTTGTGATTCTGTAAGATTATTTATGACTCTTAAATAGCTAACAACACGAGCAGTCTAGCGATTCGAGCTAAGTTATCAACTACCAATGCTTAAAAATAAGGGCTGGCTACTTTTCCTTCGGCTATTACAGTATATCAAAAACTGGCACTCTAAACCTATGGTATACTATTTTAAGGCTACAATACTAAATTAGTTTACAGTTAGATAAATAGTGTAATGTGGCACACACGATGATATGTCTAATTTCGAAAAGACTGAGTCATATCGAAATTGACTCGGTATTTTACGACTTTTCAGATTTGGTATATATATGACTTAATCGAATAGGATTTATGCACCAAATGATTAAAAATACTGTAATTGACGTATAACCAGGTATATATCAATGTGGCAGTCTTTGATCTGATGGTCTATTAAATATTAAACCAGTTACATATGCTTTGTTCTGTGGTCTCAAGTCAAAGACCAACTAATTTCGAAATAACTCGATCTAAATCATTTAGACCAATCAAATTCGAATTTAATGTGTCCTACTCGAATTTGCATGGTTTCATATCAAATATACACTTTCACATCATTTTCTTTGCTCTTCTAAACTCGAATAATATACCGAACTCGATTTGTCATCATTACGTTCGTCCTCTTCCGTATTGTTATCATAGAACCGGTATACTCGATAACCTTCCTGGTTGGATTTCACCGCATCCTGCATTTCGTTGCCACATGTATTACCTTCCGTTTCTATAGTAACGTTTGTGGCACGATTTAAACCTAAAGCACAAATGAGGGAGGATATTTTCTGAAACTATCTTGTGATTTCTGCGAGATTATATTATTCTAAATCAATGTTTTTATATACTATCGTAATAGTGTCCAGGAGATTTTGCTAGGATATTAATAAGCGCTTTTATTATCGATAGGTTAACTCAACATTGCAAAATAACGGAAACTGGCAATAAAAGCTCTAGGATGAAGTGGATGCCAAATTACAACATCTTTTGAATCCAAAGGAACATTTAGATTCATTACGTAAAAGCAAAAGAGTGAGTGCCATTTGGCAAATAAAATGGCTACTATATCAAAAACTGGCACTATACCTATTGTATACTATTTTAAGGCTACACTACTAAATTAGTTTAATGTGGTACACACGATGATATGTCTTATTTCGAAAAGACTGAGTCATATCGAAATTGACTCGGTATTTTACGACTTTTAAGATTTGGTATATATATGAGTTAATCGAATAGGATTTATGAACCAAATGATTAAAAATACTGTAATTGACCTATAACCAGGTATATATCAATGTGGCAGTCTTTGATCTGATGGTCTACTATGTCGCATGAATGCTATCTCCCGGCGGGATTTAGCCACAGATGCCAAATTTGGCTCGGGTATAGCACTGTTGGTGCAGAAAAAAAAAGCCAAATTCATGCCAAATATAGCATATGGCACGGATTTAGCACACTAGTGGAGATGCTTTAAGGAGCGACCAGGGGAGCGCCAGAAGGGAGTGACCACTATTACGTAATCAGAAGGTACGGTAACGACGGGTTGGGGGGAAAACACGGTTTAACCTAGGATGGCATTTGCAGCCTTTTTAAACGTGGGTTTTTAGTCAATGGGGACTCTTTGTGTTACGTCCGCATCAGCTATGTGAGATAAGTATAGTCCATTTAGTCTTTAACTAGTGGTTATCACGGTTCGAAGGTAGGTACTTTGTAGGCAAAACTGACCAATCAGAGCATACCTTCGGTTTGCCTACAAAGCCCTTTTTTTCACACGTTTGCCTTCAGCGAGAATCGCTGAAGGCAAAAACGAGCAGTTGTAGGTATTTTTGATTGGCTGATTTTTGCTTGGAAGCACCCAATCGGACTAAGTTAAAGATAGAAGATAACTGTACCGAGTCATGATCCACACAAAATACGAGCTTCTTTTACATCATTGGCTTAAATCGAGTCTGTGCGCACTTTGCTGAATGCAAAAGGTTCTCACGGTTGGAAAGTCGTAGATACGCGCTGATAGGCTAGTTTTGCCTACCTACAAAGTACCTACTTTCGAACCGTGAGAACCACTACTATTGGCTATTATAAATTGATTGGCTCTCAACGCTCATTCTGGAACAGAAGAAACTGGAGAGGGATCTTGTCGTGGGCACGGGGTCGGCGTTACCAATGTGGATGGTGCAACTGATATGTTGAAAAAGCACTGCATGCACAATTGGAGCCGGACCCCGTCCTCACGAAGATGTGGCTTCATACGCTCGTATGCAGCCACTTGACTAAGTTGAGTCCGACACTGGTTCCAGACAAAATCATTATGTTCACGGAGCGTTCTCCGTTTTCCTTCAAAAATGGCTTGGTTACGCAGTTGCCACAACCAGGCCTGCGCAATTCCACATACTGCCCACCACTATCTTGCCATCTGATCGTGAAAGGCATCCATTTTCATCCCGTACTTGAGGTGCATATCCCTTATCAAAGCGGATGAGATTTCCGGCGCCTGCCGTGTTGCAATACTATTTTTGTATTGTAACATTTCCACATGCGAGAGGGTATGTCCGTACCATTGCTGTAAAAATCTTTTCCAGAGACTGGGAGCGCTTACACAATCCCACAGGATGTAGACGCAGTTCGTCATGGTGCTAGAACACTCACTCTGGCACAATGACACAATCGTGATTCCCCTGTTCGTTGCAAAAGTAGGTGTTCAATTGCATGGTGGCTACCCTATAGGTAACCCAGAGCTGGTAATCCGACAAAATGTGTCCATGCGTCCATATATCACGTGAAGGCTGATCCTGAACCGAACACCACCACGAGTCTTGTGCTCTCCGAACAGCCCACTTCTGCGTCGTCGCTGGCAACGTTACTGTCATCGCTTTGAAGTAAATCTGTGTGAAATGCCTCCTGAAACTTACCGGTATCCGCCATATTGATTTCAGACTGTCGGACAATGGCCAGGGATACATATGTAACAATGGATGCGGTTTACATACCACCACCTCGGCTTTGGTCGCGGTCCACTTGGATACCGCCGAATGCTGTTGTGGTACCACTCTCCAATAGATACCGGACGGCTGTTGTTCCAGCCTGATTGGAGAGGCGTTTGTAGCCTCTGATCCTTCTAATAAGCCTGACCTGATGACCCGCCAGGTGAATTCTTGGAGTATTTCTGGCGCCCGAAACAGTTGAATGGGTGGTATCCCCCCAACGGAACTTCCCACCTCTACACTGGGCGAAAGCAGAGTAATCGTACACATCCACCTGCACAACTTCGCATGCGTATGTGATTTTGGCTGCGACGAGACTACCGATTACGAGAACTCATCCCGAGAAATACGTTGAATACCTAAAGCGGAAATGAGCGCTTCCGGAATCCGATCATATTTTCTCGCTCCGAGACTGGTCGTTTGCCCCTCCCTCAGCCACGGATTACCCGCCCGGTTGAATGTTCCCCAGAACTCTTCTAATTGTGGTGACATCAATCCGTGATGAGGGATTGACTCAATGTCAATTTTTACAATCAAAATGTGATCCGGTAACAGCCCTCTGGAAGCTTTCGTCAACTTCAGATTTCGGTGGACTTGTGGCAAATATCGCAATACATAGTCGTTCAATTGCCGACTTTCTTCTCTGGTTGGCCCTAACCATTGACCCATGGCCTCAGGTAACGAGCTCGGATGCCTTGGTAACGCTGTGAGTTGATGAGGCATAGCCTTACCATGTCGTCTTGGTGATATATATGTGAGATCGTCTCCTAACCCAAAACCTCTCCATGATAACCAAGCTTGTTTGAAAGTGCTTTCCGCTGTTATTAGCCATTTTGTGGCCTCTTTTAAACGTTACACTCTAATAGCCACCGGTAGTGCAATAAGTCCAACACCCGCTTGCTTTGGAGTGTAGATAAGATTCGGGGAAATCTTATGTTGTACTGATATTTCTTTTTTGGTAGTGGCCTTCCATATGAAACTTTTCTGTAAATGTATCAGTCACTTCAATATTTCCACTGGTGGGTCAAACGCTTTGGCTGTGAACATAATTGACGGTATTACGACCGCACTAATGTCACTCTGTCTACTACACTGAGTGGCCGCTACTAATCGTCTTTGAACATTACGCAAACGAAGTGCCCAATTTCTCGTACTCATATTTCCATGTCCCAATTCATACCCTAAATATCGCACAAAATCCGTGGGTTGTACCACTGGTACACCGTACCATTCTGATAGTGACACTGTCGGGTCTAAAAAGAGGAAGTGACTTTTTAACATTTGCACTTTAAGGCCGGACAGCCTACCAAAACATCGGACAATCTTTAATGCGGGAACCACCTGGGAAGCCTTCCGTAAAAAAATGGTCGAGTCATCGACGAATGCAGAGAATTTATGTTCGCGCTGAGAAATACCGTCAACCGGTACAATTCCTGGTACCTCTCGTGATTGTATAATAGCTAACGCAAGCGGCTCTACAGCAATAATGAACAGTAAGGGCGCTAATGGACACCCTTGCCGTATACCCGATGTGACTGAAAAGGACTCTGACAGCTCATTGTTGACTAGAAATCGTGCTTTTGTCCCTATATGGAATTCCCTCATCAGATCAATAAACTGTTGTGAGAAACCAAATAGAGATAATGTCGCGAAAAGATAGTCCCTATCCAACGAATCATACGCTTTTGCGAAATCCAAGAACAGTATGGCTGCTCCTTCGCCATGTGATCCAGGGTATTTTCTAGAGTGATTGTTAAGTATTGCCATCATAATTGCTACGACGTTATCCATACGTCGACCATTTACGAAACCTTGTTGTGTTTCGCCAATTAGGTGATCCAGGAATGTTTGTAAGCGCGTAGCCAAGATTTTTGCAAGTATTTTATAACTTGACTGTAACAATGAAATGGGACGGTAGTCTAAGGCATTGGCCGAGTCCCCCTTCTTACGCAATGGAATAATCGTTGCTTGAAGGAATGATGGCGGGGGCGTTTCCCCACTCAAAATCCCATTAAACACTCGCATCAGTGGTTCAGTAACGTCATCAACGTAATCTTTGTAGAAATCATTACCTATCCCATCCGGTCCTGACGCCTTTCGTCTGTCAAGTCGTTTGATGGCCCAACGGACCTCGTTATCCGTTATTGTTTTTAATAGATACTGGTTCTGATTAGGAGTAACACGTCGAGAAGCAGGGATGTTCATAAAGGAAGTCAAATCCTTTATGTTCGTTTGAGGGTCACATTCTCCATGTTTCACTCCCAAAATATTTCCCCAGACCACGGAAAAGCGATTGGCAATAGTTACTGAATCTGTAAATGGAGTTCAAGTACTGGATACAATATCTGAGACATGTTGGTCCCTTTCACGTATCGCGGTTTTATAAAACAGCCATCGAATGTCATGAAAGGAACGACGCAAACTATTGCCCCGTCTCACTGAAGCGTTGAGTTGGATAGCTGATCGGGTGGCCGTATTAATTTGCTTGCGTGATCGTGCATTGTCGTAAAGTAGGGAGCTGATACGCTGTACCGTACGACGCCGCCGTCTGGCCACTCTCCTGCAGGAGTGATATATTGCATCCTGACAGTTCCATATCCATTGGTCCCACGTTATCGTCCCCTCTGTAATAGATTCCAAATGCATTTTAATTGTTGACCGGAATTATTGTTTCACATCCGGTTGATTGTGTCCATGGAATGGGTATCGAGGGGTCCTATGTTGACGCCGTTTCGGAGGTTTGGGTGATGTCTTCATGATTAAAGTTAACGTGATCTGCTCATGATCTGAATAGACTGGCGTATTTCCCACCTTGAAGGTGAGGAACCGTGGGACTAAAATATCAGACAAGTAAAACCTGTCAATCCTACTGGCTTGTTCTCCACGCCAGTAAGTATAGAAGTCGAGTGGTAGTACTAATTTGTCGTAGAATACTGATTCGAGCAGCAGTTGTGCATCCCGCAGACCATGAGTTTGTAATAATGTCGCCAAGACTTCGCTCTCTGTATTGTCGTGACGCCCCCCCCTAAACGGTCAAGTATTGGCGATTCAACACAATTAAAATCACGTGCTAGAATAACAGGTGATTTAACTAGGAGTAACAGGTGTAAAACGTCCGCATAAAAATGTTCCCGTGATACGTAATCTCCCGAAGGCGCATAAACGTTGCACAGTAGGATATCAGACCACATGATAGCGATGAAACGATTAGTCCAGTCTCTCGGTCGCCACATCGTTATCTGATCAGTCACAGCTGGATTAAACAATACTGCGACTCCCCCTGATTTCTTGTCTCATATATACTCCATACGGATAAAGTGAGCTCATTTTGGTAATGTCCCCATAAATGCTCCCATTTTTACCTCGAGTTCTCGTGCCTCAGTTGGAGAAGTTATATGTGTTTCTTGTAGGAGGATAAATTGCGGCTGCGAGTTAGAATGGATACCTCTCCACGCTGTCATTCAGTCCGAAACATCTTCCTTCTTGAATCCACGCATATTCTGGCTTTTAAAATTTACCTCCTTGACACCCAGACCACTCTCTTTAGTATGATACTCAGACTCCTTTATCATTCTCATCAGTGAGTACGCATCGTAACCAGCGAAAGTAAAAAAATGATGGTCGCTATGCCGTGTATGCATTGGTTCGTCATCAAGTGAAGTGCCCTTAATGGCGTTCGGCCCGTATACGGGCCGAAAGGGCGTCCCTCGTTGTCTCTGTCTCGTCAGGTACTGAAACACACGCGGTTCGAATAAAGATGTCCATTTCATCCCAAGCATCTGTTTGCCCCACTATGATCACCTGCATTAGTTTTGCATACTCTGTTACCGTATTCCGTGTGTGTAAAGTGCCGTTGAAGCATAACTAAAATAGAGTCGATAGGCTGGTGGTCTTCCCCTATGATGGCCGCTAACTCCTCAGCATATAGAAATGCACATAGGAGACATCGCGCCAGTGTTAATGAATGTGTTGGGGCGCATAATCTGATTAAAGTACTGTATCCATATTTGGCTTGTTTCATCACAATCCAATGTTGTGAACTGTCCATCACCGCCTGTCGGTGCGAGGGATGCGAAAGATTTGCCCAACTAACCTCCCAGTCTTTAAACCAATCCTCAGAGATTCCAATCACTTTACCCCGCTTACCTTGACTTATCATACCCAGCCAGCATTGTTCTCTCCATGCGTTTGTCAAAATGTGGAGTAATTGTGGGTCAATAGTGTATAATAAGTGATATGCTCCCCCCGGACATTCCTTCAATAAATGTAATAATCGATTACCTTCAATAATCGATTACCGTCCGCATCAGCAATGTCTGTGCGCTTCATGTTACGACTAGCTGCAACATGTTCATGTGTCTTAATTCAGGTGCAACACTCGTCACGCGAGGCAATACCGCTGTCTAAGGCCACAATTTTTGAAGGTTCCATTGCTAGTTTTTTACATAACGTAGGGAAGCGTCACCAGCTGATGCGTAGCCGCCCGCTGATCGATTACGAGACAATTTTGATCTTTAGCCAATGACACTTGCTGGCACCACTATCGGGGTCAGCATGAACGCCACATTTCCAGCGTGGTTCATAACCTTATTATTGACAAAACCGGCGTTATATGAGTAAAACGCTTACTCCAGTACTCGTACCTACAAGAACGACAAAAATATTTGGACCGAGGAGACAGCAGCGGACAGGAAGATTTTGGCAGACATTGTTGCGTATTGGCGTCTACTGCCGCGTGAGTCGAATTTCAAGAAGTATCACGTCGTAGCTTGAAGTGGAAGACGTACAAGTCGCCAAATAGAGAGGAACTCAGACTGAAGGGGAAAGCTAGCAGTGAAGAAAAACACGGCTCTTCGAATAATACCAAGTCAAGCACAGAGGAAGATACTAGCAGCGATGAAAATGAGCGCGGATATCTCGTGACATGGGGACTACAGGATAAGCGACAAGTGACATTATTGTCTGTTGTTTTCTTAAAAAAAACTGCTAGCAATACTAGAAGATGGTATATCACTGAGGCTTCTAGATAATTTGTTTGACATCGACTATGACAGCAATGTATTTTTTCGTGACATTAACGTAAAAGTCCTTCCAGACAACACTTTTCTGGAGAACGCTTGTTATTCTCGTGCAAAATTATGTGAATACTTGATAAATAATAAATTGCGGCAAGATAATCCACATTAGTAAGTCGTCGAAGCAGAATGTAGACCTCAGCGGCTATAATCGTTTACCTTATAACAAAAATAACGAATAGCAGCGAGATGTTCCACATTAGTAAGTCAAATGTAGACCTCAGTAGATGTTAGGGCGCTACCTTATAAGATTTCATAAATAAAATTATGGGAAAACTGGCGATTGATGGTTATACCAAATAAACCGGTTTTAACGTCTAAAGTGCCAACTTGATTCTATGCACATGTGTGCCGTTTCATATGCACGGTCCTTCAATGTGATTACGTAATAGTCGCTCTGGTCGCTCCCTTCTGGTCGCTCCTTAGCAACTTCCCATTAACATCTATACTTCCATGACAATAGAGTGTCATCTCCAATATCTTCGTGGCAAACGCGTATAAAAAGAAGGTCAGATTTTTATGTGTGTACCAGAGTATGCACAGTATTACCTAATTAAACGTTAGTTTCTTATATACACCGTATACAAAGACCTGGACGGAAAGATGTGACGGTCACAATTATATGACAGTCCACTTTGAAGGTAGTGTTCAATACAAATATATTAACCAATGATGCATTGGCGTTGTGTAGCTATCTACTGTAAGCTTATCAGAAAAATGTTGCCCTCCGACCACTACAAGCCAGTCTCCTCGCACCGCAAGCACAATCGTTAGCATGGAGTTCACATATACTGCTGCCGATACTTTGGCACGAATGTTGGGCGTTATGGAAGACATAGAATAGACCTCTGACGCAATTATTGGCTACAGCAATATTTATTGCATTAGTTTTTCTTTTACTAAAGGAAAGGTTCGACACTTCGACGATCCGAATTGATCACGGATGGCCATAGTTGCCAAATGATTGGCACTTCGATTCCAATCCCTTTTTACATGCAAGAGATCATGTTCCGGCCATTCTCGTAGGATCATCATAACCCGGTCGTTTAACAACTTCAGACGGGGCGCCTTCCAGTCGATTTCTCCGGTTTTTGCCGGATCACAAGATTTAAATCTCCACAAGTAATTACGCTTCCATTTCTTTGCACGCTAAGGAGATCCAACCCAAGCAGCAGACCACGGTACTCGGCTTCGTTGACCGTGATGCCCGGCGTATAATCAGAAGCAGTAGATATGATGGACCATTCAGGTAACTTCCATAAAACAGCACAGTACGCTCCAACACCTTTCTTAACACTTGCCGATCCATCGAAACTTATAACAACCAGATCTTTAGCCGGTGGAGGAATCGTGATTGACTCCCTAGGTTTTTTCCGTGGGGCTACCTCGATCAAGGCTTCGTCGACTTCTGATCGGGGAGTTATGCTGGCTTCCAGGGTGCTTAGAATTTCTTCTTCGCCCCGGGTACATGTGACAATTTCTAAACACCACTGCAACAACAATGCCAAACATCGTCCTAGTCTCTAATCGATTCCAGTTGACAATAGTAGCCAAGCCAGGGTAGACCGTCTGGGGAGTACCTTAATCGGTCTGGTCATTAACATGGTATAGCAAACATCCAATATACGTAACAACGCTAATTATTCTTTATCTACCATGCCATAATTGACCTCATTCGGCTTCAAAGTCCGACTTGTGAACGTGACCGGACATTATACTCCATCATGGTCTTGGCCTAGGGCAGCCGATATCGCCCATTTGCATGCGTATAAAATCACTACCAGAACTCTCTCTGGGTAGAAATGTTTTAGGACCGGAGTTGAAACCATCTTCGCTTTCAACATACTAAATGCAACCATAGCGCGGTCCATGTGATTTTCCGATCCGAATGGGTTCTGGCATACTGTAAAGTCGGCTTCACAAGTTGACTTCTCCAACCCGGCTTCGTGGTCAGCTTTGGTCAGCCACGTTTCCAATCGATTGCGCTCTCGTATCCTGTCGTAATCTACCTCTTTCAATTCGTATAATATAGCGGCATACACAGAAAAAACTTCAATTAACCGACTACAGTATTTCAGGCTACCAAGAAAAGATTGCATGGCGTTTAGTGATCTGGGAAACGGTAGGTTACTGAGTGTTCCAAGGTCTTTTGGGTTGGCCTCCAACCCCTGGAACGACACGTTATGTGTAACAGGCTAGCTGTTACTGGCTTACACTGTAAAATTGCAGTGAGGATACGTGCAATTGAATAGGACCAAATGTAATTTGGTCCTCCTTAGTTTACTTAAGATAAACTTTAGGGTAGACTAATTAATTAATCAATTAGTCACTTAAGTCTATATATATATTAATATATATAAACCTTAGGCCACGTGTCTAGACGAAGGTAAGTTTAAGAGTGAATATATTTATGAGTGGTTAAGAGCTAACTAGTATAATTAGAACTAGACCAATCATACTAACATGTAGTATAAAACTGATCTAATGATATCTTTATCATTAGATTACTTGATAGATTTGATAATTGTATCAGAATCTTTTCTCAAGGTGGATTATAACAACTTATAATCCAACATTCGCATTTCAGACATTAAGTCTGAAATTGAACTGTGATATTTCAACTTAAATATCACTTATGTATGGCACCCCATTGCATTACCCCCCACTCAAGTGGTTGGCCAATAATAAAACGTAATATTGGCCAATGGAATGGTGGCACTTGTTGGTCATAACGATATTCTCTTATAACCCATTAACAATCATACAAAATCAAATGGTCGGGAAACGCGGCGGCGCTCTTAAGG
>MIQA02001168.1:0-12836 GCA_001887855.2 Sclerospora graminicola | reverse complement strand
TGAAGCCTGGTCCTGGTATGAAGGATGTGCTCGACCGTATTCTGGCGTGGCAACTCTTAAACCCCAAGAAGACACGGGAAGAGTGTAGGATGTACTTTAAGGGAAAAGTAGCTGACGATGCCAAGTGAAAACGTAGAAAAGATGGAGAGAAAGACGAGATAATGTAGTCGGATTATTAGATACAGTACTTGAATGCAGGGTCCTCTTTGTTTCTGTCTAGATGACGACACTAAAGTCATTGCGCTTGGGGCCTGGCATCAGGAGCTGGAGCGGAAACGAGGCCGTGGTATTTACAGTCTCCGTCCGCTCCAAACAGAAGAAGGCAACCTTGGGGGAGTTTTTGGTTTCACGTACTTGAAAACCAATAGCCTCGAGAATCTTAAGGAATCGCGCATAGGTCATGAACTGGGAGTGACGAAGACAGAGTAGAGGCAGCATGAGAAACAGCAGTCCGCCTTCCTTCAAGTGTTGTCGATACAATCGCAGCATCTCGCCACGTTTTTCAGCTCCCGGGACACAATTTAGCACCATGCTTGACACGACAAGCTGGAACTCACCTGTGGGGTGAAGGCTAAAAAAGTCACGCTGTTCAATGCGTGGGTGTCTCGAGTTGAGGTCGATTGCTCGAACGTCCAGCCACGGACAAGACAGTAGCTGTGTGTTGATGGCCCCGATCTCCAATACCCGCAGCGGCGGTTCTTTAGCTTTCGGACGCAGCCCGAAGCTCGTGAGGAGCTGAAAGGCCCACTTTGACGTCTTGTGGAAGCTCGTGCTCAAGATACTTGCATCCTGGTAAGCCTGACGACCGCCCATTGCTTCTAGTTTCTTATTGATTTCTTCAATACGTTTCATGCGTTCTTGCTGCTGCTCCGCGTTCGTCGGTTGCTGTACTTTGAGTCGGTCGAGTTCGTGCGTTAGACGATGGAAATTGGTCGTCACTTGGCGAGCTTTACGGCGTGATTTCATACGAGGAGGTGCAATGTGAAGCGCCTTTCGTACTTTCCTTTTGGTCTTTTTCACGTGCTGTAATGCCATCGTGGTTGCTACGCTACTACCGCTGCCGCTGCGATTTCCGTGTTGATGGTGCTGTTGAGTTGATGAGCAACTCTAGCTTTCTTCTGTTGCACTTCCGCAACTCTGGCGGATCTGAAAACTTATACCCCTGTAAAGAGAAGTCATATGAAGGACATTAACAAATGCTTTTTTAGGAGTGCATTCGACGTAAAGAAGGGAAACACTAAGGGCACCGTCTAAAATTGGTTTGGGCACCCAATCGGACTTAGGCGAATTAATTTCTCGACATAAAAGGCTATATTCGCAATTATCTTGAAGTGCTTAGATTTTAGACGTATAATGGCATACGACCAACCAACGCTATCATATGCTTGGGTACTTTGTTCTCAGACTTAGGACAACGTTACAAGGAGTCTAGGGGTAATTTAGACACCGTTTAATACTTTGCTTCGATCGTCGATGTAGCATAAGTGTGTTAAAAATACTTAAATTGTACGACGGTAAATAGTTTTGCAGTCAAGTTGGCAATAAAGTCGCAGAAAGTTATAACTCTCGCAGCAAATAAATTCTCTGATAGTTGCAGTCTGAAAAACATTTAATAATTAAGCCAACTATCTCTAGCAAATGTGTTTTTATCTTAGTTTATCTAGTAAAAGGAATTAGATGTTTCATCCCGTCCCTCCCTCTTTTAAGTATAATTTGCTATAAATACTATTAGCAAGGATCATTGTTTTAATTAATTGAAAGCTTTTTACATAAACGAATAAACTGCTTGCAAAACATATTCATTCTTCTACTGTAATTAAGTGTTCTTACAAAGAGTGAATAAGTACGATTATAATTGCAACATTTCGTTGGTACTATAAGTTATGGCACAAAAAATCGTCCTATTTGTGGTGGTATTAGTGTATCTACATTTTTCACTTCACCTATCCGTTTTACGTTAGAAAATGAGTGCATCATGGAGACCGAAACGAAGATGATGTCTCGAATGACAAGAAACATGACATGTGTGTGAAGAGGTATAGAACAATGATGAACAAAAAAGTCAATACAAGTATTTAAGTTTTTTTGTCCAATCATATTTACACTATATATTCGACTAAGTCCGATTCGGTGCCCAAATCATTTTTTTGCGGTGCCCTTAGTGTTTCCCGTAAAGAATTAAAAGAATGTAGCGTGAATTGTGAACCTACAGTTGACACAGTGTCTACTCTCTCTGGGTAATTCTTAAACTCAAGCATAGCGACGCGTCCACTCTGCGGCTAGAAAATTGCAACGACGAGCACATGTCAGATATTAGTGAGCTTATAAGACAACAACCTAATTCGTCATCGTAACAATTAACACACCCATTTGCACAGCTCCAGCTTCATCCGTTTTCCAGTGATCCGCAACATCATTGGCTAGTGGGTCTTCTGGGTTAGGAGCCGAAAGCAAAGCTTGAATGCTCAGTAGCACCGTGCGGATTTGCAAGGCAGGCGACCACTTGTCTTTGAGGATATCGAGGCAAATTCGACCCAGTTTGTCAATGTTGGGATGGTAGATTCGCGTTAGGAACCGCACTTTTGGTGGTGCCATTGGGTAGTCCGCCGGCAGAAATAACTCCAGCTTAAAGATGCCATCTACGAGTAGTCATTCATCCACGACTTTTTGAGTCTCATGGTCTATATACATTCATATTCCACCGATAAAGCCACGTACTCTCGTAAGGGGAGGACTGTGGACCGGCAATGACGACCTGAAAATATCGGAGATTGTCTTCATAGGGAGTTGCGCTGATTCCAGCCACTGTAACGATAAAAACAATGAGTTAAGCTCATCGCCCCCAATCATTATCATCGTACTCACCCGGCTCTGCTAACAGCCGCTGCGTTTCCTACGAGCCCAGAAGGAAAACATAGCGAAAAATGCGTGAGTAATTAGAAGAGAATTAAATACACGCCCAATAAAAGTTACGTCTCTACCTTGACAATGCGACGCGGGAGGGCACTCGCCATTGTTTCTTGGCCCCAACACTGAGATTCCTACAGTGTGAGGCGTTCGCGACGGAACTTTCAACAGAATATTATAGTCTATTACAAAGGCTTCAAGATGAAAAAGCCTAAATATAGGCAGAAAAAAATAGCGATGGAGAAGGACAAGAAAGGAAACGGCTCGTCGTCACACGTGCTAAAAACGTGGAGAGAGCGACGAGGACCGACGGATGCCGCAGGAGTAGCCCGCGGAAAGGATGGCAAACTTTGATGACATGGACGTTTTTAATGACCATGCGATCCAGGGGAAAGCTATCAAGGCGTTTAAGAACGGCCAGTTTGAGAATCCTCGAGGTGGGACGATCTTTTGCATACGACTCAGAAAGTCAATAGGGCTGATGAGAACGTTAGTCTTATTTGTGCAGCATCATTGGACGTGGGACGATTTTTTGTGTGCCGCTTCCTTGCGACTGGACATGGTTCCGCTCGCTTCAAGAGTATTTAATGCCGATGCCGCCGAGATTGATGACATTATGTGCATTGAAGAGAACGACATGCTCTTCTTTTCCACGGGCACGTCGTTTATTGCACCCAATGAAGATACACCGAGTCGGATGGACGAAAAAGTGGCGAATGTTGTTGGAGGGTACAAAGTGACGACGTTGTTGGGCAGAGGCGGGTTTGGAGAAGTGCGACTGGGGGTCCATCAACTCACGAACGAATAGTGGCGCTCAAGTTTATTCTGGTGAGAAAACAAGACGAGTGGAAATGGAAGGGGTCGTTGGCTCATCAATCAGGAAATGAATATCTTGTGCTTGTAGAAAAGTGAAATGGGATCACTGGGCGATGTTGAACGCACGACCACAGAGATCCAGTGTTTGACGGTATGTAAATCTTCAATGTATACCAGAAGCTACCGCTCGTTTGTGCTGATGCTGTATGCTGTTCCAATTGTGCAGGCCCTGAATCATCCAAGCATCATCAAGTTGCTGCGTGTGATCAATGAATCGAATCACATTGTGCTAGTGTTTGAGCTTCTTGAAGGGTTAGACCCTGGCATTTTTTGTAACGATTGCATATGTTGTGAATTAACTAGATCTTGATTCTTGTATACTGCAGTGGTGATCTTTTTCATTATATTAAGCAGCTTCCTCACGGCTTGGCGGAAGATGAAGGTGTCGGGTTATTCTCTCAGATTCTTGGCGGTGTGGGATATGCCCATAATCAACATATTTGCCACCGTGATCTCAAATTGGAAAATATTCTACTCACAAAGTACGATTTTTTTGTGTTCTTTTTGTGATTTTTGGTTGTGTTACTGATGTGTCATGGATTTGTCCTGTTTCGTATAGTAAAAACGATATCTCGACCGCCAAGATTGCCGATTTTGGTCTGAGTGATTTTTACAAACCAGGCGCAATGATGAAAACAAATTGTGGATCGATTTCGTACTTGGCGCCGGAAGTTTTTCGTGGCACGTCCAATGCTGGTCCACCGCTCGATGTGTGGAGTCTAGGTGTTATTCTGTTTGCAATCGTATGTGGGCGCTTACCGTTTGAAGGTCCGGACCTCCAGGGGACGAATCGGCCACGTGAAAACGTGATTCGAAATCGTATCTTGCGATGTCAGTTTAAGCTCGAGACAACGTTGAGTCCAGCCTTGACGGATCTTGTCATGCGGATGCTCAAGCCGGATCCAAACGAGCGAGCCACTATCCCCGAGATTTTTAGTCACCCCTGGGTGCGTGCCAAGGCTGGGACCTCAGAGTGTTTGTCCATTGCTTTGGTGAATACATGTTTCCAAGACAGCGTCGACGGCGGTGATGATACTGACGGTACTTCGGCGACTGCGTGTCCATCCACTTCAATGCCAGCAAAGATCAAGGAAGAGGACAAATTACCATCAATAGGTCGACGGCTGTCTCGTGGAGAAGGTACTACAGGAGTGAATGGGACCATTTCAACCACGTCCACAACTGGTGGTAGCACATCTTTGAGTCCAGAGGAAACACCATGTCATCTAGCGGTTCTCCTACGTGGGGACGAGTACGTGGCGGACGGATTCTTGACAACCCCCTTCAACCTAAAGGCAAGCTCGATAAACACTCTCCGCGTTCTGCAGGTAATGGAAGTACGGGAACGATGACCACGCCCATGTCTGTCGCTTTGAGCGTTACCATCCAGTCACGTTCAAACGATATGCCACATCCACGGGTAACACTCGCTCTCGACTTCGGTTGCCAGTGCCACTACTTAATGGAAACGACAACGATCGCTTGCCGATTGCGCTTCAGAAGCATTCAAGACGACGGTCGGATTATCCGAATCTAGTCGACTCATCACCAGTTCATCACGGAGCAAAAGGAGCTCAACCAGGTTTTAGTTTGCATCGGATAGAGACGCAAGGAAGAAAAAGTCGGAGTCAGTTTGAACCTCCCGTTTGCTAATAATGAATGAAATCTTCGAGCTTGTTACCACTTGCAAGAGAACCTATGTATAGTTTGGCGAATCTGTATAGTTTTACACGTATACTATATAACGAGGCACTTAAATTCGATCTGTTGGTTGCAAATAATCTCGATCGATTAAATCGAAGAGGTCCTTCTCGGATGCGATTGTACCTAGCGTTTTGTGGCCCATAACTTCTGTCACACGTGAATAAATGCACTCGAAAGAAGTCTCGGTAATTTCTTGCAGTGATCGCTTCAGAAGACTGGTATAAAAAGTTATTACAAAATCCTCTGGCCCCGTGAAGTATAGCAGCGCAAACCAGCTCCTCGGCGGAGTGTATACTTTCAAGTCCAGCAGAATAAAGCTGTCTTTGAACGGAATGATGCAAGCTCCACGGGTATTTGTTAGTTTGTGCATTGCTCCTTTCTGAAGTACGCTAGCGGCCTCGAGGGCCTCCACCACGTCGTTGAAAATCTTTTCATCAGTTTCCACATTTGATACGTCATTTAAAGAAGGAACTGCAACTAATATGTCGAGCACCGATATGAATGCAGCCCCACGAGAGAAGGATCCACAAGGGTAAACCTGCACCCTTTTATTCCATTTCTCCAGATGAATCAAGATTGCATTAAACGCCATTTTGCCGTCTCGCTGACTGATCATTGATCGTAGGATTATCGGCACCGAGTTCTCATCATTAAAAGATGACGTAGGGCTTTTACATT
The DNA here is from genome assembly GCA_001887855.2 of Sclerospora graminicola. NCBI lineage: Eukaryota > Oomycota > Peronosporomycetes > Peronosporales > Peronosporaceae > Sclerospora > Sclerospora graminicola. The sequence goes on along the minus strand of MIQA02001168.1, from coordinate 6,671 downwards.
GTAAATATTCCATACCAACGCGCAATGGTTTAATCGATAAAAGTCCAGGTACTACTGCTTGAAGTTGCTCGTCAGTGAGTTTATAGAGGTTGAGCTGGTCACAGCCGTTCTCAACTAAACGCAGCGCCAGATTGGGCTTCATTCCGTAGATATTAAGTAATACACGCACCAAATCCCACTTTGATAATGTGCGAGCAAAACTACTACCTTCAAAGGCATCGCTAAAACATAGTTCTTGCTGGTGAAGATAATTGGGCTTGTATTTATCCCAGTAACGAGCAATTATGCGCCAGACATCGTGCGCCACGCCGGGTATTGTCGTTTTTCCTTTCACATAATCAACTAAAACAATATCTTTTTCTGAAGGTGCCATGTCGAGCACATCTGCCTCCCACATTGCCGTAAAAATTCGTCGAGCCAGTTTACTCGCTTGTACTCGCCAGCGCTGCTGAACAAGCCATCGATTATGAGCGATAAACTCATCCAATGCTTGAAGACAGAAGAGCAACATTGGCCTACGTAGCGGATCTCGATGAATTTGACATGTTGCTCTATTATCACTTCGCAGCCAGCAAGGTACAAGCTCACACATGCGATCTGCGTCATAATAGTCCAAGAGCTCGAGATTTGCATGGACAAAAGACTTTTCCGACACTATTCCGCTGTTCACCAACGTTGTCACTGGTAGCTTCTCACGCTGTCTATCTTGACTAGCACTCTTGTGTTTCGCTTCAAGCTCGGACTGGACGAGCTGCTGTGTTTTATTCTCTCTCCTGTCGATGCAGCTATTATCATTGTGGTGGGGTAAGAAGTGCAAGCTATTGGCCATGCTGGACTCGTTGTACGAACTCTGTTGGCTTGCCCCAAACGTGCCAAAACTGCTAGACCTAGTGGTCGGGTTTCCAAATTCCACTGACTCAAACGAGTCATCAGCGAGAGAGCTAGACGGCACCACTAATGTTTGAGTCGCACTGTTTCCTTCTGTGTCGTGGGCCGTTTCGTATTCGCTGGGTAGCTCCGGACCAAAAAAGGCAGAATGAAGCGGGACAATCTCGCGTGGTTCCTCGCCTAGAAGATCCGCTAGGTCCGTGAAAAACTTGCGCTTGCGCCGAGGGTGCATTGTTAGTCGGGATGGTTTCTCATCAACCATGGCAGGAATTTACAAGCGGACCCAATACTACATCTATTGGATTGGCTATACCGGGTGTGACGTGATTGGAGAAATTTCATTTAATGTCCCAAAGAGGTGACGGATCTTTTTGATGTACCGTACCACACTCCTCGTTTCGATGGGGAGGGATGCGCGAGGCTTTTGAGAGTTCAATCAGCACGTGAATCTCTTTTTCTCCAGGTTGGAAAATCCGTCCCAGCTTCAGTAGCTTCCACGATGGACACACCACATCATTCTCAATACTGTCGGCACCTTGCAAAAATTCCTCACCGTGCGATCGTGTTTCAGCCGCATTTCCTTCTTTCCTCGCCAATGGATTGACGTTGAAAAAATATTTCTTTCCACTCACGATACCTACAGTAGCTTTGGCATCTGCAGGGTTCAGTCCATGTATTTTCTCTTGACACATAGCCATAAAACGAAGAGCCGAAAAAGTCGAAAAAAGGCCCAATTTGTTAAAATTATTCTTACGTAAGCTGCGGCCAAGAATTCGCTCGTAGCAAATCAAATCCCCTCTATCTTCAACCGTGACCTCTTGCCCTCGCACGAGTATCCAAACTGTTCAAAAGTATCCTTTTCCATGTTGCAGTAGGAACTTAAGCTTAAGTCAAGTCGTAGTCGATAGTGTTGAATATACTTGCTCTTGTTTGTTGAAGCTTATACCTTACTTTGTCAAGGTATAACAGTCGACGTAGATGCAAAGATAGACGTTGTCGCGCAGATTGAACTCAGGGACTTAGTTAATAAAACGTGTATTAAGAAGTGATTAAGTATCTACCTAATCAATATGCATGCGAAGTGTCGAGACTTCACGAGACCATGTGCAAGTAGTTTTAGAACCTACACTAATGTTACCTCGAAATAAAGTCGGTTATGGTCCGAATACTTTTCACCCAACTTTACTTAAAAATAGCAAAGTACCGTAAATCTCTCAAAAAGTGCTCCAAAGTAGTACCGTAATAGTAACCATTATGTAACTAACATAATAATTAGCAATACCGATATACCGTAAAACTTCACTTTTTAACACTCCTTCTTGAAACGAAATCGGCCATCACTTCAAACCAATTTCAGAGCGTAACTCGTTTAGTCTTGGATATGGTAGTGCTTTAGTAAGCAAATCTGCCATCATATCTTGCGTAGGAACATAGCTAGCTTCGATTTCACCGTCTTTTAATTTTGAAACAATATACTTCAGTCGTATATCAACATGTTTCATCTTTGAGCTTCCTTCCATGCTGCTTATCATCTTGATTGCAGCTTGGTTATCCATAAGTAAACCCATAGGACGCTCGACTTTTAATCCAACTTCTTGAATTAATTCACGGAAGCCCAACATTTCCACTTCAATTTTCGAAGCCGCATAAAATTCCGCTTCCATTGTAGACAGCGAAACACCACCTTGTTTCTTGCAAATCCAGTTTAGGACCATCCCGTCCATTAGCACGACACCTCCGGTAGTTGATTTCCGATCGTCTTTCGATCCAGCGTAGTCAGAATCGCTGTAGGCCTTGATGGTTGTGCTTGAGTTTGCATTTTTTGAGGTTCCCATATGTAATTTCATATGTTTTGATCCCTTGAGATATTTTGCGATTCGCTTAGCCAAATTCCAATCCACTTGCTTTGGCGCATGAGTTCTTCTAGTCGCCTTGTGTACTGCAAAAGATATGTCGGGTCTTGTGCACCGACAGATCCATAACAAGCTTCCAACCAGCGATTGAAAAGATTTAATTGAAACTTTTCCGTCTTTTGGTAAGACTTCGCTTTCTCCGAGGTTCAAATCTTCGTATTCTTGGTTTATGGGTACCTTCACTGGATTGGCGTCTTCCAAATCGAAATCCTTGAGTATCCCGTCAATCATCACCTCTTGATCTAGTGTGTATCCTGAGTTTTCATCGTAAGATACCCGCATTCCCAAAAACTTTGAGACTTTACCCAGATTTTTGATGTCCAAGACTTTCATATCTTCGAAAAAATCGTCCACCAAGCTTCTTTTAGTTCCAGTTACCAATAGGTCATCGACATACACTCCCACGATCACCGTATCATCATCCGTTGATCGTACGTAAAGACACATATCCGTCATGCACTGTGAAAACTTTAGCTCAACCAGTTTTGCATGTAGTAATCGATTCCAAAGTCTCCCTGCTTGCTTGAGTCCATACAATGTTTTTTCCAGTTTCAAAACTTGTTCTGAGGAGGTTGGTTGACTTGAAATGCCCTCGTTGAACTCCATACCTTTCGGAATATGTAGGTATATATCATGTTCGTCCTCGTAAGCTTTCACGTACGCGTTGGGTATGTCCCCGTGCTTCGCGGGAACTTTCCACTTGCACGCCAAACCGAGAATTAATTTCACCGTTCCCATTTCAATGACGGCGGCGAAAGTCAATGTGTAGTCAATGCCGAAACGCTGTTCGTTTCCGCATGCCACTAATCTTGCCTTGTAACGCTCGATATCACCATTTTGGTCAGTCTTAGTCTTGAAAACCCACTTAGTGTGTAGTGGCGTGCAGTCCTTTGGCTTTTCGATGATCTTCCATACCTTGTTGTCTTCGAGGGCCGTTATTTCTTCTTTCATTGCCGCAATCCACTTTATTTTGTTAACACTCTTCATTGCTTGAGCGTAGTTTTTCGGGTCTACTTCGCCGACGAAATTTACCATTCCTAGGCCTGGAACTGTGTCTTCATCGGTCATGTTTTCTTCGTCTGTCTTCGATTCCGATGTGGTTTGCTTTACGTAGCCTCTGGTTCCATGCCGTTCACGTTGCCATGATTTTTTCTTTCGATGTTTCTTCGGTTTATCCTTCGGTAGCTCTTGGTCTTGGGCTCCTTCTAACTCTTGGTCTTCGCTTAATTCGACTTGGATTTGTTTGTTCTGTTCTTCGTCCAGTGTCTCGATGTTCTTGATGTGCTGGGTGACCACAACTTTCTTGTCTTGTTTCAGATATACCTTGAAACCTTTGGTTTCCTCGCTTTTCCCAACGATAAGACCGATCTGGGCTCTGTGTGCGAGCGAGTTCTTCCCCGGATTTCTATAAACCGTGCATGGAGATCCAAATGCTACGATACTTCCAAGCTTCGGCTTTTGTCCGCTTAGAAATTCGATGGGCGACATGTGTTTAGCGTTCGCGCTTGTGGGGCTTCGATTTATAATGTAAGCCGCGTATTGTACGGCATCTCCCCAAAATGCCAGGCTTAGACCACATGAGAATATCATACACCTAGCCATGTTCATAATTGTTCGATGCATGCGCTCAGCTTTTCCATTGCTTGATTGGTTCCCTGCCTCGCTAACTTGTCGCGATACACCGGTGCTCTTGCAGAAACCGTCGAGGTTTTTATATTCGGCACCTCCATCGGTGCGAAGGATATGCACCTTGCAATCAAACTGCCTTTCGAAAAACGCCAGGAAATGTTCGAACTTCTTGGCAGCAATGTCTTTACTCTTCGCGAGAAATACACGAACGTAATTTGACTTGAAATCCACGAAATTTATCATGTATCTGTTTCCGAGTCTATCTCTCGGGGTTATAGGCCCCTTGAGATCGGAGCAAATCACACCCCCGATACGATCGGTTGGCGCATTATCGCCACTGTCTTTCTTGGACCTTGGGTTCTTTGTTTGTTTTCCTTGCGCGCATGTCAAGCAGTTGAGTCTTCGGGTATCCGTTAACCTAATCCCACTTTTGGGGTCTTTTGCTAACTTTTCCACGGCATCGTAATTTAGGTGACCCAAACGCGCATGGAAGTGCATGAGGGAACCTTTTTGCACCCCGGTATCACCTTCAGTTTCCTTGTCGCTTTCTTGTAAGATCGCCATGATCGAGTCCCGATCGGATTTTACTGGGACGTCAACTATAACTTCAACTGCAAGTACTTTGTTCTCCTTTTTTATGTCGAAGATATGACGTTTGCTGTCACGGTGCCTCATCACGCGCCGACCACTGACGTACACCATTTCGCATCCCTTTTCTTCCAAAAGTCCGTACGACAAGATGTTTCTTGAAAGGTTTTCCACATAATATACTTCCATGATCTTCAAGGTATGTATGGTTTCGTTTGACGTGACTTGTATTTGGACCCATCCTTTCTTCGATACCTTTAGAGTTTGCCCATCTGCTTGAAAACACGTGCCGTTCACTCTTTCTACATCTCGTAGATAGGTCTCGTTGTTGACAAGGTGCATGCTCGCACCACTGTCAAGTATCCAGTTATTGCTATTTGATACTATTGAGTTTCTTGTTATTGCCAGCGTAAAGTCGATTTTGTTGCTGGATTGAGGCGCGTTTGTTTGCTTCCTTGATGTCTTTTTACATTTTGTAGTCGCGTGTCCTGGTCTTCCGCAGTTTGCACACTTCTTTTCCTTGGGCTTGTCTTCCACGTAATTGATGGTGTCGTTACCGAATCTTGTAGATCCTCTAGCATCATTTTCGATAGCTGCCGCAAATTGGCAAAGCTGTTCCGCCTGCCTGAGAAAATCTGTTCTCGTGTGATCGAACTTCGACATTAATATTGTCTTGAGTTCACTTGAAGCGTAGTGTACGATGTTTTCCAGGACAAGAGGTTCACTCCCTCCTACTGCCTCGGATACGGCTACCATATATAGGTAGTGCTCGTTCCAGCTGCGTTTCGGATTTTTCCTGCTTGTGAACAACTTCATCGATTGAGCAGGCGTTATGGTCGTATTAAACGCGCTTAGCATCTTGTTCATAACGTGAACGAGCGTTGGTGACTCGTTCCACCATGAATCCACTTGACGTTGATAATACCTTTCAGCTGTACCGCTTAGGTAGTGTCCGAGGAGGTCGACCTTAATGTCTTCGCTCCATAGATATCCGCACGCGGATTCAGCGATCGATATTTGTCGAATGAATCTTGTTCCCCATTGTTTGAAACCAGCACCGAGCCCCCGGTAGACCTCCTTTCCGTCAAAAACTCGAATCGAGAGTTTGCAGTCTTTTGCTGTTGGTGTCCGGTACATCTGTTGTGGCGGTTGTCGAAAAGCTGCTTGAGGCGGTATCGGAATGCCTTGCTGCATTGGTGCACCTTGTGGTACTTGACCCCCATGGTTTCCATACACCGGTTGCGCTGGGAACCGGAAATCTGCCGGTGGTGGAGTAGGTCCAACATTTTTCGCATCTGGTTCTTTCCAGTGCTCGGTTGGGTATGGTTTCTTTTCGGGCGTACTGTCGAAGGATGCCATTCGCATCCGAGTACCAAGCCTCATTGAGTTGTTGAAACCATATTCGTCCGCGTTGATCCTTGAGTTCTCCAATTTTTCCATCCGTTCAGCTAGTCCTCGAACCAGCTTCAGTATTTCGGCTCCTTCGGCACCCATACCTGTGTCCTTTTTTTCCTCACGACTGTCACTGTCGACGACATTGTGACCTTTTGGGCTCATAACCTGTTCAAAAGTATCCTTTTCCATGTTGCAGTAGGAACTTAAGCTTAAGTCAAGTCGTAGTCGATAGTGTTGAATATACTTGCTCTTGTTTGT
>MIQA02001167.1:15083-54052 GCA_001887855.2 Sclerospora graminicola | reverse complement strand
CCTGTCTGACGGCTCGGCGGGGCGGCATGGGGTTCACTTTGCTTAGACTGCACCGACTCCATGTCTTCGACACTCGGCTTCCTCGCATGGTACTGAGCTGGCTCGGAGGCCTGAGTTCCACGACGAGCCGGCTGGTCCGGTGACTTCGGACTGCCGCGGCTGGCACTCAGCCGACGCTGCTTTTCTAAGTATCGCTCCATCATCGCTGAAAACATGTTTTGCAGGTGATCCGGCACCTGAAGGCTCTCCTGAGGGGCAACTTGGGGGCGGCTTGAGGGGCGGCCGGGTTGCCAGATTGACATTCCTTTTGATCTGCCCATCCGCGTCTTCGTCTTCCTTCTTCGGTTCTGGATCCGCCGTCGCCGTCCGCCAGGCCTGTACGCTGTACTGGCCGGCGTTCTTCCGCTCGGGCGTACCCGGATCCTCACGTCCTCCAAGCCCCATGGCCGTCGCCACACGCGCTGCTCCCCTTGGGCCAAGCGTCATGCGGGTGATACCCACCGATGAATCAGATGAGTCCGCTTCCGAAGGGGCAGACTCGTACTGCGAAGAGCCTGAGTGGATCCCGGCCGGTTTGCTTGTTGCCGGCGGCGTGGACGGTGCCACTCCAGTCGTAGCTGTCATCTTCTTCGACGGCGGCGAGCAACCCACTAGCGGTACCAAGTGGTCGTGCAGGGCGCTGGACGCCTCCTTCAACTTGTCCGTCTTCAGATCAAACAACTCGTTCGGATCAAACACGCCGGTGTTAATGCCGGCTTGTTTGAGTTGATCGAATAGTCCTCTGATAAGGGACACGTGGCCGTCTGAGAGAGTTGGGGGAGAGACGGGACCTTTCAATCCGCCTATGATCTTCGGACGTGTTATTTTCAGCACCTTATCCGTCCGCAAGAACTGCCCCAACTCGTGAAGATGGAAACCACGCTCCAAATCTATATCCGTCGATAGGCCGTCCTGCTTCTCTTCTTTCTCTTCGAAACGCGGTTTATCTTTGTGGGTTGGATAATCCGATTCCTGCCAATCCGGCCTCTTTAGGGGTAGGGGGGCCAGATCGCGACTTGGTCCCGATCCGGCCGGCTTCCCACTCCGGTCGTATCCGACTTCCGCTTTTCTTCTTTTATCTTTTCTTTTATATCCAAAATATGCATTCGTTCGTTAGGATCATGGTCGGAACCATGATCCTTCCTCGGACTATGGCGACTTGCACCATAGTCCGATTCGGCTCCATCCGTGTAGCGGCCGGCACTACAGTAAGTAGTACCGTAATCCGGCACGGTACCGTAATCCGCCCCCGGCGGAGCCTCTAGGGGAGTAACTTCTTCTTTAATGTCAACCTCGAACTCCCCCAATCCGAGGCGACCATCGCATCCTTCCATCTTCAGCAGCATTGGGGGCGATATGCCTTCCCCCAATGCACCCGACACAACATCGTCAACAAATTGACAGGTTTAGGTCTTTCGCCCGCTAGGGACTCGCGGTGATATCCAGGGTCACCAAGAGATCCGGGCACGCGCACCATTGTGGTGTAGTCGCTCTCAGAAAATCTTCCTGAGACGCGAACACCCACGGGGGTCCCAGACGACTGACTATCGGAGGGGGTACTCCGTCCATCCGAGTCATGATCCGATCCGGCATCCGGCCGGCTAGATCGGTCACTTCCATCCGCTTGATCGTGACTGCTTGGATGTTGCATGTTGAAAGCTCACCTTGTGTACCCGTCAGTACTGGGTGGTTAGCTCTCCTGGTGGACCCTAGGGCGAAAAGTGTAAATCCGTCCAATAGGGAGATGAGGGTTAGGACTAGGGGTAGCTCCTGGGCGGAAATCGTCACCGGGGAGCTCGTCTGGCAATACACTTGAACTTTGTATAGTGACGGCTGGGCCGAGAATAGTCGATCGGCCAGCTAAACCAATAAGACACTTGAAGTTTGTATAGTGCCGGCTGGACCGAGAATAATCAATCGGCCAGCTAAACGAATAACAATGAAGGGCGAATCCAAATGTGTATATGAGGCAGATACAACTCCACACTCTTCCACAGAAGGCCAAAATGTCACCACTTCCCAATACTTTATACCGTGTTCAAAACACGGGCGACTTGAGGTGAGTATACGAAGTCGCCGCGACTCCCGGTCAGGGGACTTCCGGTGGGTTAACTTAACCTTCCCCGGGCAAACCAATAACGGCAAGAGGGGACCTTGTTAGCCCTCTGCCGGTAACCAATGAAAGCGACTTGTGTCTAGGAAAGCGAAACGTATACTGAATTATCTTATATCCAATACTCCCTTTTGTGTAACCTACCCCAAATAACACGGCTGTCCAGTCATGTCCCTTACCAAAAGTAGCCCGGCTAACTCCGACATTGTGTACCAACCCGGCCGGTACACCGAACCCATCGGGTACCATTCCGAATGGTACATTGTACCCGGCCGGCTCGGCCGGATAGCCACCCATCCGAGCTCCTCGGCCGCTGGCGCTAGCAATTCCTTGGCGGCTTCTCATCCGATCCGGGTGCCTCCTTCATCCACTAGAACAATCATCTTCCTTCAGGCTCCTTTCACTCATACCTTCCAAACAACCCGCGCCTCGGCCGTCCGCCATCTGCCACTCGGCCGTCCAACATCCGTGGCCTTCCCGTCCGCTTAGCCCGCCTGTTCGACTATCCACGCCCCTTGTCATGTCCGCCAGCCTGATTTCCAGCCTGGCGCCGCCCGGCCGCTCGCAGGTGCGCCTGGCAGCTCCCAGATCGCGTCTTCTCATTGACCGGTCCGGGCATCCGGCTAAGGGTGACATTTCAGCCAATCCGGTGCGGGGATCCATCATCATTAGTCCGTTAATCTCTGGAGCACTTCACCACACCTCCTCGATTTTTAATATGTTGCGAAAGTTCTCTAATGACGACTTGTGTCTTAGAAAGCTAAATTGGTGTACCCTACCCAAAATAACCTGACCAGCTTGACCTGAATGGTTATGTAACTTACCTGAAATAGCGTGACCAGCTCAACCTGGACGTTTTGCGTACTGTATACAAAATAGCCGGACCATCCTGGATAGTCATCCACCTCGACCTGGATGAGGCCTTGCCGCCGACTCCGATTACTTCTTCGCGACCGCTCATCTACCATTGGTGTTCCATCCGGCTACTACAAGGAGCGGAGAGCTCCTCCAGGACCTCGTTACTCGCCTGGACGTAAATTTCCCTGGAACCTCTCATTATATCCATCTCTTGACCAATTCGCCCCTTTGCCACCTCTGGCCACCATCAACGGCCATTCAGCCCCACTTGGTCCAGCTGGTCAAACCTGGCTCCGAGCCTCCGGATCACCTCGTCTAGCCTGGTTCCACGCCTTGTACTGATCTGGCGCTTGCGTGTGCTCTCGAAACCCCCGGAGTGCGAGCGCAGGATTTCCTCCTGCGCCCGCACTCCTTACCATCAATTTAAGCCAATCTAAACGCAGCCTCGGCCAGGGATCATCCAAGTCGTCACGACCAAGGTGATGGGAGTGACCGATCCAGCCAGCTGAATGCTGGCTCGGATCAAGACCTGGATGGACGAGTATCCCCCCCCCCGAAAGTCAGTCATATGGGGCCCCCGTTAACTCTTTCCGAAGTCGCTTCACCACATAGTCCAATGCAATAATGTTGACACGCGCTTCTGGTACATACCATACGTCCTCCAGCTTGCGTTTCTCAATCTTGCCTGTAAGTTCGTTCTGTACCAAGGGTAACACCGTACCTATTTGCGTTACAGTAGAGATTGTGTCATCTATCATCATCAAATCATTGCCTTGTACAGTGTATACTTCGAGGAAGGCCTCTCGTAAGTTACACACATTCGCTTGACTCCCACTGTCAAACCTCCACTCAATAACGTCTGGAGAGAGAAATGGTTTCTTGGTAATAGTCGTACCATGAGAACTGGTATCGGTTCATCTTGTGTCCCTGCACCTCCAGCGTAATTGGATCGCCATCGATTGTATCGATTTTGGGCGTCGCCGCGACCTCCGCGTCTGCCACCGCGTCCACCACGTCTGCCACTGCGTCCGATACCGCGGCCTGCACGGCCTCCTCGATCGTTTTGTCCATAGTTTTTCGGGTTGGCCTCTCCGCCGTTACGCATACTGCGTGGATAATCACGCATCCAGTGTCCGTACTGGCTACATATTTTGCAAGAGCTCCACTGCATTGTCTCTCTTAATGTTTCACGCCTTCTTTGCGTAGTGATTTATCGCATATTCTGCATATATTTCACTTTATTCATTTGCACCTCACGCCGTGCGTCGCCGCGCTCATTGCGTTTTTCCTCTTCAACGTAGCTCAATCGGTTCTTGACTTGACGTAGGCTTACTTTATTCTCCATTGACAACGACTTCGTGCGTGAGAACTCCTTGTATATATCCGGATAAACTTCATTCGTCTGGAAGAGGAGCAGCTCTGTAAACTTTTCTTCATCCATGATCTCTCCTGCCTTACGTAGCTCACCTTCGAGTTGTGCCATCTCGTTGATGTAATCCAACATGCGCTCTCCAGGCCTAAGAAAGCGGTTGAACAGCTCTTTTCCCACGACGATCCTGTTACGCAGGCATTCCATCGTATTCTGCCATCAAGGCATCGCAAAGGCGAATGGGGACTCCCGTCTCTATCACTTCTTCCATGCGTATTACTACTGCATCCGCAAGACTTCCAACTATCATCGCAGCATATCGACAATCTTAAGTGTCCTTCATCTCCATTGGCCAATCGAAGCTGTATCGCTCCTTTCCGTAAAAACGCGCTAATAGTCCTGCTGCATTTAGCTTCGCTCTCATCTTCACCTTGTATACTTCAAAGCCATTAAATCGTTCCATACGAAATCTTTGTGCCATGTTGCGATAAATGCGCATCTGGTTGCTGTGGCCAACCGTATTCAAGTCTTCCTTATCCGTCGAATGCCCTTGTGCCTCCTCAGCGAGTTCTTCTTCGAGTGATTGCTGAGTGTTCCGAGATTTCTTCTTTCTCCTTGACGGGAGAAACTAAAAATATTTTTTTAATGTCAACGGTGTGTCTCCATCTGCGACCCTGCCGTCCGAGCCTGGTTCGGTTGAACCGCGGTCCTTTGAACCGCCCCCTGTGACCTGATAACCTACCTAAAATAGAGTCAGTCGTACCTCGAGTAGACTACCTACTGTACCCATAATTAGCAACAGTTAATATCCGAAGTAAGCACTTAATTAGAGGAAAAGTCAACCCACAACAGCGGGACCTGAATGCCTTGGACTCGGCTGGGTGTGTAGATGGCAGATAAATCTAAACTAAACATCGAGCACTGCTAGGTTACCTTGGGAATTAGTGTTGAACTTTGAATTCAATTTTAGTCATAAATATATTTCATTTGGACTAATATATAGTACCCTAAAATATGTAATTTGGTCTGGATTATTTAACGTTTGGTCTCAGATGCTAATATTAACATATACAATGCGGCGCCAGCTGCTGGCACTCCGGTCGTTGCATTTTATACTCCTTCTCTCATTGGACATAGTTCCAAATAGTTAGACCTCTTGTAAACCCACTAAACCCACCGATTCCTGCAAAGCCTGCAGCCTCGGTTCACCCAAACGTTTTTAAAGAGGTCCGCAACCATGTCTTGCGTGTTCTTGTACTTGACTCCGATGACTCCATCTTCTATCTTCGACAGCATAAACTTGATCCTGAAGTTCGCGTGCTTCATCTTGGACGATTCACCTTAAAAAATTCGATCGCCGCTTGATTGTCCGATAACAATGTCATCGGCATCCTTCTATTCAATCCAATTTCCGTTAATAATTCGTGAATTCCAATCAACTTGCACTCCATTCGAAACGCCGCATAAAACTCCGCCTCCATCGTCAAAAGCGATACACAACCTTGTTTCTTGTATATCCAGTATAGTAATATTCCATTCCAGTATAGTAATATTCCATTCATCATCGTAACCCCACCCATAACTGACGTCCTGTCCGTCTTGCAACCGGTAAAATCCGCGTCGCTATACGCATCCAATGTAATCAAACCGTCATCGTTATTTGGCTCCGTAATCTCCATCTTCAGCTTCAAACCCTTGATGCCCTTCAGAAATCGCAATATCCACTTAGCCAGTTCCTAATCCAGTTTGTTCGGTACATGCGTCTGTCTTGTCGCCTTCTGTACGGCAAATGCAATGTCCGGGCGCGTACAGCGCGGAATCCATAACAAACTTCCCACCAATGACTGAAATATTTTGATACTTGGTGATCCATCACTTGAAACTGCATTCAAAACCACCTCTTTCTCCATGGAAAGGTTTTTGTATTCTCTGCTCATTGGCGTCCTGACACTGTTTGCTTCCAAGATACCTTGGTCTTCGAGCACACTTTCAATCATCACTTGCTGGTCCAGCATATAACCATCTTCGTCAGTATACGTGACCCTCATCCCTAAAACCTTGGAGACTTCACCGAGATTCTTTGATGTCCAACCACTTCATGGCTTCAAAAAAACTCGCCCACAGTGTTTCTCGCTTTCTGTAACGAGAAAACCTTCCACGTACACTCCAACTACCACAATCTTCCCGTCCATACGCTTGTACTATAGACACATATCCCTACAACTCTGCTCGAAACTTAAAACCAATAACTTCCTATGTAAAGTCTGTTCCACAGTCGTCCCGCTTGTTTGAGTCTTCTTAAGCTTCAACACCAACTTATCCACTCTTTCTTCTTCGAAATTCTCCAAAATCCTTGCGTTTATCATCGTTCCCTTGGGTATGAAAAGGTATATATCATGCTCATCTTCAAGCGCCTTGACGTAGGCGTTCGGGATATCTCCATGCAACGCCTTGACTCTCCAGTTCCTATCCAACCCAAGAATAATCTTTACCGTTCCCATGTCCATAACTGCGACGAAAATTAAATCATAGTTCACCCCAAACTTCTGCACATTCCCGCACGCTACCAAACGAGCTTTGTAGCGCTCCGAATTTCCGTTCGCGTCAGTTTTTTTTAAATACCCCCTTTGAGTGTAGCGGAGTCACGTCCTTCGGCTTCGCGACTATACTCCACACTTCGTTACTTTCCAAGGCATCGTTAATCGCAACTTTCCACTTGTCACTATCCGCGCACTTCATAGCCTCGCTGTAGTTTCTCGGGTCCATTTCGGTGACCAGGTTCACTATGCATTTTCCCCATCGTCTGTCTTCTCTCCTTCAATATCTGTAGTCATTTCTCTCCCGCGTCCTGTCCTCTTGAGTTCTGCGCACGAAACCACGCGTTTCATGCCTGTCTCTATTTTAAGCAGGCTTCTTAATGGTATTTTTCTTCTTGTTTTCTCTTTCGTGCGCTTGCTGCACTTTTCCATCACTAGCCAGTCATTGTCGTCAATCACTGCCATAACCACATCTCCGTTTTTCTTGGTACGTCAACTCGAACTCCAATAGTCAGAATCTTGTTAATCATTTCCACGTCGAAAATACTTTCTCCCGTCTTCTGGTGCACGGCGATACTGCGTCCTTTAACGAATGTCAAACCACATCCTTTCTCCTCAAGACTCTTTTGTGAGAAATTAAAAGTGTATTATGTAATGTTTAGAAGAAGATTAACCTGATTTTTTAACATGAATTTGTGTAAAGTAGGCACTGTAATTTTGCAACCAGTAATTCATTCTGTTTGTCATCATCGAAAAGCACACCTAAATTCCAGCACTCCTTCCAAAAGTACCGCGGCCGCTCATTGCACACACCTTACGCAGATTTTCATCCTAACGTTGCTTGGACTATTTTTTCTCGATACATATTGCAGTTGACTACACCATTTTGAAGTCAAACTGGGATCTAGATTGATTCAAAGTGGGAATTTAAGGCTTTAACGATTTCGAGGTTTTATTCAAATTGGAAAAATAGGCAATTTAATGTGGAAGTTTTTCATATCCATCGTCATAAAACTTCCAAGAGATAATTAACGATAAATATCGTCTACTTCAAACAAATTTTGTTTCGTAAGTCCTTCCTCCTTGGTGCCGTCAGTGTCTTGGTCAATCAAACGGCCACCATGTCTTGACTCGCAACATGCTCGGGCTTCACTTTACCTTTCTTTGTGTAATCCTTTTAAAACTTCATCTCGAAATGAGTATGTTTCGCTTTTGCAGCGGTTGGTTCGTTCTGCAACTGCTTTATGGCCGTCTGATTGTCGATTTCAAGACAATCAGCGCATTGGTCTTCAAACCAATATCTTATAATAGCTCTTTAATCCTCAACGCTTCTCTTCCTCCGACTGCCACGGCAATAAATTCTGCATCAGCTGTCCATAACGCCACGGAAGCTTGTTTCTTGCAGTTCCACCCAATTATCCTTCCATTCGTGTAAATTACCACCGCGCTCACGCTCTTCCGATCTTTTTTTGTCCACTTGGCTGCAAAGTCAGCATCAGTGTACTTGTTTATGCGAACCGGCATAGGTAGGTTTTCGTCATGTTTTACCGACAATTTCAACTCCTTTGTGCCCTACAAATAGCTGGCAGCTTGCTTTGCCACCTTGAAATCCATAAGTTTCGGCGCATGTGTGCGTCCGGTGAACCGCAAAAGAAATATCCGGTCGCGTGCACCTAGATATCCACAGTAAACTGCCCACAATGGAGCCAAGGAGGCGCATGACATTGATGGAAGGCCAGAGCGCAAGGACAAAAGAACACACGATATAAGGACAGCATAAGAGTCAACAGTGTTATGATGCAAGAACAGAAAAATCTTCGCGCATTACAAGTGTTGGCCGTATGAACGGCAACATCGGTCCAACCCTGTGAAAGTTTACTGGCGGATGACGTGAAGGTCCTACGATCATTCAAAGAATCTGTGAAGGATTCACGCTTCGCAGAATATTGGCGTGGAGCAAAGGGTGAAGCTCTTTGACGCCATGGCGTGTGGATAGTGGTGCCTTGTAAGGAAACGAACGGCAAGCTCACAGTAATTTACAAATCTATGCGGTTAAGCCGGACTCACATGGCTATGTTAAGCGATTTAAGGCACGATTGGTTGTACATGGATACAAGACGACCTATGGTATCATTTATTTCGAAACGTATGCTCCGGTTATTCGATTTGAGACCATTAGGGTGGTTATATACCTTGCGGTACAACGAGGTTGGTTACAGTATGATGTGAAGACGGCGTTTCTTCATGGTTTACTTCAGGAAGAGGTTCTTATGGAACAGCCGACGGGATATGAAAAGAAGGGCAAGAGGCATGTATTCAGGTTGATTAAGTCTTTACGGGTTGGGGCAGGCACCGCATGTATGGAATCAGAAATTGCATGAACACCTTCTGGCAATTGGATTCAAGCAAATTGAAAGCGATTAAGGACTCTACGACTGATACCAGGAGGGGGAGATATCAATGTTGCTTACCGTTTATGTGGACGACCTACTGTTGATGATCCACATGCAGCGTGTGAAGAAGTGAGAAGGCTCCTTCAAGCGAGTCGATATCGGTCCGGTGAAATATCTCCTTGGGGTAGAGGTGCTTATTGACACCCACATACATTCAGTGTTTTTCAGTCAACAAACGTGCATCACCAAATTCTAAAGAGAATTAGCTTGCAACATTGCAACGGCGAACCAACCGAGGGAAGAAAAGAAAAACACACTTTCAGATGGACTCGTCAAAACATCTTTCATAACGATTACAAACACTTTGATATTCTTTATACTGAAAGTCAAAAGGAATAAACCTTTCCGCAAGTTTTTCTAGATTATCAGGAGTTGAAGAGGGATCCAGGGTAATAATATCTGACTCGTCGAAACATCTTTCATAAAGATTACAAACACTTTGATATTCTTTATACTGAAAGTCAGATGGAAAATACCTTTCCGCAAGTTTTTCTAGAATATCAGGAGTTGAAGAGGGATCCAGGGTAATAAATCAAAACATCTTTCATAAATATTACAAACACTTTGATATTCTTTAGACTGAAAGTCAGATGGAAAGCACCTTTCCGCAAGTTCTTTTAGAATATCAGGAGTTGAAGAGGGATCCAGGGTAATAACATGCAGTTAATAAATCCAAATAAATTATCAAAATAAATCGTCTGTATTTCTTAATCGTTGGCAACGATAATCAAAAAGAAAGACGCTCCGCGACATGTCATACCGTAGGAATGTGGTACCTGGTCTCAGGCTTGAGACCCGACATAGCGCATGTAGTAAGGCGGTTGGGACAACACATGAGTTTCTTTACCCATCAGCACTACGCAAAAGCTGAGCGTGGCTGAGATATCTCAAGGCAACAGTTGACTATGGATTAAGGATGCTGGTATACCGAGACCGAGTGATTTAACCGGTATATCTGGTCGTGTACACGGATGCAGATTATGCCAATGATCCGGAAGACCGATAGAGTGTAAGCGGATATGTTGCACTACTTGGTGGAGCTACAGTTTCTTACGGATCACGCAAACAAGGCATTAACGCAATGTCTACAATAGATGCGGAATACTACGCTATACATGAAGATACAAAGGATCTAATAATTATTACAGACCAAAACAGCAGCATTATCAAAATAAGTAGCTCCGAAGAAACTGTAAAACCCGCTTTTGTGAGTGTAATTAACTGCATAATGGATGAAGAAACTATGCGAAGAACTAATGGTCGACTACAAGAGGCCAAGACTATGAGTGACAACATGGCGGCAATCTTTCGAAGTGAAAATCTGGGCAAGTGTCACCATGTGAAACATATTGAGAACAAGTTTCATTACGTGTATTCCTTGGTACAGGACAAGGGACTTACAACCGAGTATGTGAACGCTCAAGAACAGGTCGAGGATGTGATGACCAAGGCGCTGGCGCGCGTCAAGTTTGCTAAGTTCCGGGTCATGCTTGGTGTATTATCACGAAGAGCAGTGGCGTATGCTCGAGAAGGACAAAAGCTATCAATAAACAGGGGGGAACAGGACCCTGAAGTAAAGGATGAGCTCTTTGCACTATGGATTGAAGCAATGGAGACTTTGCACCTCGGAAGGAGCAGTCCAAATTGGAATAGTAGAGTAGGACGACAGGGCGGGAGAATACGGGTCAGCGCAGGGCGCTAGACCCAAGCGCAGGGCTCAAAGGAAACAATGGTGAGTCAGCGCAGGGCGCTAGTCTCAAGGATAGGCTGATAGAAAGGAATGCTGTGTCGCGCGGGCGCTATACTTTCGAATAGTAAAGAAGAGAGATCTGACGCGGGTGTTGAGGGGGAGTGTTGGAACAGGTATAAGAGCGACTACCCGCTGTGGACATGCGAAAAGGTAAGATGATTAGTATATATAGAGCCCTACCTAATATATATATAGGGCGTGCGGCATGGGTGTAGATGGGATGTGGAAATAGTGCGGGGCACTAACTCCGAAAGTAGACGAGCAGGGCTCGAAGTTTAGTTTCCCTAATCTGGAGGTAGGTTGTCTTCCTCTATTGAATGCTTAATTAGGCCCTAAACTATTGCTAATTATGGGTACACAAAGGGGACTGGGTGTATTACTGACCCAAATACAGGACTAAACAATCCGAACATAAATCCTCATCCGAATTCGTTTAGCTCCTTGGTATCACTAGCTAAAATAAAAACGAGCTTTTAAGACCTGTTGCTTAGAGCAGCTCGAGGGTAAAATTGGCCAGATCATCTTCAGAGTACACGTTTTCGTCATCAGAGTACACGTTTTCGTCTTCTTCCGTACGAGCGCTATTCTCCTGCTGTCTATATCTTGTGCCGACGCAAGGCTTCGTACTTGTCAAAAGAGCATAATCCGCAGAAGCGAGGTCATGACGTTGCTGCAATTGCAGCGCCTGTAGAGATGAAGGAGGAGGTACTAATGACTTCGCTGGCATCACCGCATTGGCTTGTAGCGTGGTAGAAGAGTTGGCAGATAGATTTGGCGTTGACCTTGCAGACGCGCCATAAGAACTATCAGAGAGCGTGCGCGCTTCCAGATCCGATAAAAGGACGATCCCAGGGGAACTATGTGAACAACGAATCGTGTTTATGGATTCAGTGCGAAGCTTGGACCTTGAAGCACGCATATCATTCCACGGTGTATACCCTTTGACGTTTTCGCCTGATTGTTTGTTGTCGTTTGGATCGCTGGCACTGTGCTGAGTGCCAACATTACCAACACTTGGTCGACCAGGCGGGCGCTTTACGTGCGAGACAGAGCGTAAATTTTGATCTACGCTTTCCTGCTCTTTTTCAGCTCGTCGAGAAGAGCCCCAGAAACCACTAGACGTTGACGCTGACATGTAGTCAAGGGAAGACGAAAAAAAGTTGCTTCTGGTCATTTCTCGCCCACCAAAGAGCGCGTTAGGGCCGGTGTCCAGGCCAAACTTTGCACACAATATACATTCTCGCTTGTGGTTTATGCGCTGTTGCATTCTGCCTCCGGATACCGAGAAACCGCTACGTGACATGTCGGGACTAAAGTCAGAAACCATCTGGTCAGGAGACATTTTCAAGCAGCATTTCGAGCAAACTCCAGATTCACACGAACGACACGTGTAACACTTTCGCAAGAGAGAGAAGCTAGACGAGCATACCGTACAGCAGCGCGACTCTAGCCGCCATGGTAATGATGAAAGCACGCCAGCATGAGCAGTATGGTTCTTCAACTGGCGAGTAAGAGCTCGACGAGCACCTACCATTGCTTTTGTGCAAAACTTACGAAAGTCTAAGCTGTTAATAACAACTGCGCGGCCCAAAGTTGGTGGAACGAATATTGAGCAGGTTAGCACCAACTTGCAAACTAGCGGATCTTGAGTCTCGCTAACATCAAAAAGCCAGTCACGGATGTAAAATCTCGTCGCTCCTTGGACTCGAGCTTTAGCTAGAGGTTCGGACGACACACTGGACGTATTACTCAGCGCGCTCTCCGATACAGAGCGACGATAGACGAATCCACGGAGACTTGAGCGACCTTTGCGGTTGGTCTCGGTGCAGCGCATGGCGTATTCTGCATAGCAGCTGTCTAATACTTGAGAATGATGTTTGGAAAATGTGGTAGCCATATACTTGCGACTCCAGCGTGGAAATGCCCTATCACTTTCTTCCAATTCCGACGTAACAGATGAAGTTGAAAGCGAATGAGACTCCAGGCGTGCACTGGACAGCACGGCGGCAGCTTTAACATCTTGGAAAGTATTGAGTGCTACCCAGTAATTCTCTCGTGCGGACTCGCTCGCTAAAAGCTCCAATATTGTGTCAACATTACCAGGAACGTGGGTGATGCCTCGAAACTCCAAATCGTCTGAAAATTGCACGCTTTCCATTACGTCGCGAGTGGCGCTATATCCACGTCCGGGAGAAGACGTCACTTGTGGCTTTGTGATACGCTTGTATATAGACACCCCATGCACTTGTTTAAGCGCTTCATACTTAACATACGCCTCTTCCTGTCGCATGCGGGCTATCATTTCGTCTGCATGGTCCCGCACATACAAAAACATGATTGAATTTTGAGCGCCTTCTGTCATCCAAAGTGCGTTACCCGCCGAGTCAGCGATACTCATGGCAGGACTAGCGACACTGCTGCTAGTAGCGGCTGTAGAGCTGCTGTACGCGTGTTTATCGACACTAGGCAACATGAAGAATGACCATAAAGTCAGGGCGTCGACAACAACTCGCCTGGTTTTGCAACCGTCTGCTCTATGAAATGAATCATAGCGAGATCAAGTCAAAAGCTGTCGTCTTTTTGACACCGAAATACAACTCCAAGTCACCAGCTCAAGGAGGGAATGTCTCACTCAAAAAAAAAAGATGTCAAGTACGGTGCTGACCAGCAACAAAGTCATAAGAATCTCAGTATAATATAAATGCCTCCATTTAACATGTGTTCGGATGCTTTGGCACTGCGTTCAATCATTTTTTTCGTATTCCATGAAGAATTTTGTAAAAACATAATGATTTTTTTACCCAGATAATTCAGCACCGAACCTTCGAACAAATCGCATCTTTCAATATCACTGCTCAGTCGCAAAACAAACGTTTCTGAAGAAACGAGGCAACTTCAGAAAACTATGTGAGGCTAAAATTTTGCAGCAAACATTTTTTGCGATGTTTCTGCCGTTATTTTTATGTCAATACGGATGCTCTCTTCACTTCATCAACTCGTTAAGTTGATTGTTTCTTACCGGTATCATGTGTTAACATTGCCAACTTCGGTCATAGAAAAACAGAGCGGAATAACGGTTGTTAACAACTACTTGTGCTCTAAATACCAGTGTGTTTTAACAAATGAATACATGTATCTACAAACTACGTACATGTAGCGTAGAGTTGTATTGTTTGCGAAAAAGTGGGCGTTTTGTATGCCCTCACATAAACTGACTTTCAGCTCATTAGCTCGCGGTTCTTGCTCACCGCTTTGTGGCACGCTCGTCGTCCATTGAAGCGGGCTTGTCACTGTACCCGTACAGAATGCGGGTCATACGTGACGAATTAGGCGATGTATTCTGGAAGATTACGGCAACGGACGCACACAGCAATACAAGCTGACCAAATTTTACTATCTTCGGAGGCATATTGAGCGCAGTTACAATTCGAGTAGCGATAGCGCTCGTAGTGTACACTCCCACTGCCTTCATGACGTTGCCACGCCGGTGCTCATGCTCGGCGAGAAATGCCAGCGTGGTAAGCGCACCAGCCATCCTGACGACCGATCGATGTTTGTTGCTAGGCGACAAACAAGAAAATCCCAGCGGTACTTGATACAGCATTGTAAGGCAGCAACACGTTCGTAAATAGCGCACCATTAGCGGTGTGAGAGACGGTCGAGGTCCCCAGATCCAGCGTTTGTATTGAGGGGCAAGCATTGAAACCGCGTAAACGGGCACGTACAGACGAACCGCAAATTTCATGCCTTTCAGAAAATAATCGCGGTGAAACTGCGCACAGGTCCGACCACGATGAAACACATCGCAACGCGACACGAGCTTTCCCGACGGGATCTCGTCTCGCATACGGCGCAAAACGCTGATAGGCAGTTGACAAAAGCTGTCGAGCGCGGTCAGTTGAGGCTTGGCAATGGCATCACTTTGGTAAATCCATGTTTCAATTAACGGTCCCGCGACTAGTGCACCCAGCGGAAGATCTGAATCGATGCACAAACTACTTTGAAGTAATTTTAATCAGACGTAAAGGACAGCAGAAGGTCCACCTACCAAAGTATTTAGCTTCCAGATGTGATGTAAACTCTTTGATAATGATCAACGCCGCTTCTAAGCTTGCACAAGAGACCACAACTGTTTTTCTCTCAGCTTCAAGGAAAAGTGACGCCACTGCCGCCGCAACTATCGCTGCTTGAGAAGCATTGAATAAGCGCTGTCCATTTCGAGCCAAAAGCTTGCGGCCCGTTCCTTCCAGTAATCTAAACATGCCCACAAAGCTCCCAAGTGACAGTGCTAAGTCGCTTGGAGGTTTTAGTTGTCGTGATAGTAGACTTTGGACTGCCGTTAGCCCTCCGGCTACGACGACAGTGCCACATGACGCATGCTGGATGACATCCATTTTATTCAAGTGATGTACCGGTACCAGGGGGTGTTGTACTTGTATTGGCTGGTTTAAATGTTGCTGTTAAATCGCAGTCTATTTAGTCTTAACTATTAGACCTCATAGTTAATAAAAAACGAGTGGTTTTGATCAAATTGGATTGGTTTAAGTGCTATTGACAACTTACCGGTAGGTACTGAGCGGACTTGGTTTCAACAGACCATGGTATCCCTTAATTGCTCATCGTTCCCGTACTCTTCTCCGCCTTGCTGTAGACACTTCCAAACAAATTTGCAGTAGAATGCCTTGTACTCTCAAATGTGACATCTGTAGGAAAAGTAGTTTTTTGCGTAAAGTAGCAGGCACCAGCAATGTAGCGCCCGGTGCCTGCAATCCGGTCAGAAATTACTGGCGACCTTGTTTTTCTACTTAGTGCTTGAATCAGTAGGTAGAGGCGCTCCGCACCGCACTACCACCAGAAGTCAGTCGCTTGTGTTGTTGTGAGTAAAAGATGTAATAAAAATGTATTATTAAGTTATTAAGTGCTAATTCGTACTTTGTAACCTAAAATTTATATGCAGTGGTCCACGCTGTTTTGCTAACCTGGAATTTCATTTTCATCAAAAATCAACTCGTAATTCCAACAACATCTGTTTTTCGAATTCCTCTACAGCTTGGACCTGTGAAGCACATTTAGCCCAAACCCATTCCAGGTGTTCGTGCTCCTTTCATCGTCGCCCACGGTGTACATCCAAATTCCTTGTATGCCAGTGTTCGGCCGTTCCTATCGACACAGGCCCACCATAAACGGTTTAACTGCGCTATGCAAGAATCCTCCTTCGTACCCCGCAGCGATCGCATTTCCTCAAGTTGTTCGATGCGTCGGGAGCCTGCCTCGCCGCAATGCACACTTTTAATTCCATAAGTTCCTTGGATGGTAACTGAATGCCCTACCAATAGTTTGTTAAGCGGGCACATATCCTTGGGCCCGCTTACACCCCCACACAATGTGTGACCCCTTTCTCCGTATCAGTGCTTGACCGCTCAAGAGGAAATCTCCTCTCTAGTAAGTATCCGTCGTAAAAAACATTGAGCTGGAAGTCGCTGCGTGGTATAGCACCCAGACTTGGTAGTCCGAGAGGATGTGCCTGTGTGCCCAAACCTCCTTTGTCGACTGTTGTGGCAGAGCTGATTTCCAAATCCATAACCGAAGTTTTTTTTGGGGGGGGGGTCGGGTTCTCACTAGCACAGACGACTAACTACCGGTGGGGGTACTCCGTTGATCCTGTTTGGCGTCAGGATCGGATGAATCATCATTTTGATGACTGATCCGATCCTCCCGGTCTTCTGACCGGTCGTCATGTATGATAGAATCCCTGTTAAGCTTCATTTCACCTTGTGTACCCATTGATTTTCGGTCGTTACACTCAATCGGGTGGACTCTAAATGAGGGAAAATGTTCCGAATCAGATCGGAGGGTGTGACCTTCTCGAGACGGGGGGTGTTCTCGGGTGGAAACTTTCACCGGAGGACAAATCAGGGGTGATACTATATTTATGTATCGCAAAGGCCGGGTCGGGATACTTCAACCGACCGGACCAACCAATAAATGTAAATAACCAAGAAGCCACGAAAAACGACGATGTTACCACGATCTTCCACAGTAAAACCAAAACGTTATCTCCACAAAACCTTTTCAATCAATTAAACGTGTTCCAAACACGTGGATATGAGGGGTGAGGGTTGTGTAGTGGAGCCGATTTCCAAACCCAGAACAGAGGTTAGGGGTGGAATTCGGATACCCACTAGTCCGGGTGACCAACTATCGGAGGGTGTACTCCGTTGATCCTGGTCGGCATCATGATCGGATAAATCATCACTATTATGACTGATCCGATCCTCCCGGTTTTCTGACCGGTCGTCATGTACAATAGAATCCATGTATAATTTCATCTCACATTGCGTACCCATTGATCTTCGGTGGTTCCACTCACTCAGGTGGACTATAGATGAGAAGGATGATTCGCATCAGGTCGGAGGAGGTGACCTTCTCGAGGCGGGGGTGCTCTCGGGTGGAAATCTTCACCGGAAAACGGGTCAGGGTCGACACTTACTTCAAGTATTTAAGGGCACTGATCGGGAAAACTTCGTCCTATCAGGCCAGCCAATAAAATGAGAGATAACGAGAAAACCACGAAAACTTCGATAATACCACGATCTTCCACAGTAAACAACAACGTTATCTCCACGATATATTTCCAATTAGTAAAAACGTGTTCAAAACACGTGCGCGTGAGGGGATGAGGGCCAAGGCAAATCCCGTCGGGGAACTTCCGGTAAGCCGAAATGCGTTTATGCGCGTCTTAACCGGGAATTAAGTTGAGCTACAGGGGTCTAGTTAACCCTGTGCTCCCAATGACCGCGACACGATGTGGGGCGACTCTTTGCTTAGGGGGTAAATTCAATCCTGTTATTATATATGCAATATCTAATACCTAATGTACCATACACCAACCTATGTGACCCACCCCATACTTCAAGCTTGATCATTTTGTCACAAAGTTTTTTGTTTGTCCCGGTACCACCATTAACCAATCTAAAAGCTTCTTCACTCTGATCCGTACCACTTTAGACCGATCTTCAGCCGATCCTGATCCAGCTATCTGCCGATCTTAAACCAACCCGATCTTCAAGTATCAGCTCGGAACCAGCTCAGGGTGCCTCTTGGGATGTTGGACATCCGATTCAACACTAATATTGGCTGAACACCTTCTTTCTTGAACAAAACATGGGAAATGGGACAATTGGGCAATCAATCACGTACAAGGAATGAATGTCAATGAAACCTTCGGTATTACCCGCATCATCTCCTTGTCCAAGCCTCCTTCTTTCCATGCTCGTGGCGTCACTGTGTATCCTACCTGTACGCTCCTTCCTTTCACTACTCCGTAGCTATCCATCAATCTAAAAAAAACGACACTGATAGGCGTAAATCACCAGTCCCAACAACCCAACATGTTCATTTAATTAAAGCAAACGCGCAATCGCGCCGATTCTCGACATGCTCTTAGCGCCAAACTGGTCCGCAAGCGCACATGCGTCAGTTTTCACTGTAAACGATCTCGTGGACACGGCCAAGAACGGTTGCTTTAATTGAAAAACTACGAGATGCACGCTCTGCTTTTAAGTTTAAGAGGTGATTGTGCTGCATTACTTCGTTAAAATCGGAAAGATTCACGTTTCCCGACGGGTGCACGTTCTAGCAGCTTCCATTAAATATCAATGATTAACTGAGAATATCCCGCGGTAATAACTCTTGGCAGCTTCCATTAAATATCAATGATTAACTGAGAATATCCCGCGGTAATAACTCTTGGCGCCATCGTGATGAGACACGACGAACAAAACTAGGCTGTTTATAAACTCTAGCAGAAACATCAATTTGATCTGGTAAAGACGGAGGTGGTGTGCGACGCTGGTGAGAGTTAAGTGAGTAGATATTTTCTGGTGAGGGGAGGTTGTTGCGAGAAACCACTGAAACAATTCCACGTAACGATTCCAAGCGAAATATGCAAAAACCGGGAGGTGCGTGCAAAATTCCACAAAGGTGCGTAAATCCAACGAAATAGTTTATTCCACCTAGTTACGATAAAGAGAAAATTAATCACAGAAAACAGTCGTAATACACTGGTCTCCTCTCTTAGTATTTACTCGTGCGTAATTTACTTGCAAGGCCCGACTGTCTGTTAGTACAGAGGGCCGTAGGAAGTCAGCGTCGACTTGTGCAAAAAGTTCAAAATGTAAAAGTGATTTATTTGTGTATTAGCTAAAAATCTACACTAAATAGATTTAACTTGATTTTTGTACGCTTATGTCTCTTGACAGTCTTGTATACTTGAAAGTCATTATAGTGGTTTACAACCACACACCGCATCATGTAATGAAATTCAACACTTCTTCCAAGTCTGTTGGGGGGCATAACACATCGAAATCCACATGCAATGTAATATCCATTATTCACATGCCTATCGAAAGCATCTTCATTCATAGAGCAAATTATTCCAGACCAATTCGCTTCCGTAAATCATCCATTCAGCGTGCATCCAAACTTTTAGTTAGTAAATTTGCAACCACGTTAGTTAGTAAATTTGCAACCACGTTAGTTAGTAAATTTGCAACCACGTCTTTCGTTTCAATATGTTCTGGGTGCATGTTTCCTTTCTTGACGTAATCTTTCAAAAACTTTAACTTCACATTTACGAATTTAGTGCTCGCAGCACTAGCTTCGCTCTGCGATTGTTTTATCGCCGCTTGATTATCAATCTTGAGAACTATTGGCGTCTTTGTTTCCATTCAATTTCTTCAAAAAATTCGCGCACACCCAATACTTCTTTTCCACCCATCGTCGCCGCCACGAACTCAGCTTCAGCAGTAGAAAGCGCTACCGTTCGTTTTTTTTCATGTCCATCCAGCGATAATTCAATTAACAAACGTAACATTCGCGTTCACACTTTTTCGGTCTGTCTCATCCGCAGTGAAAGCTGCATCACTATAACCAACAGTTCGTAGCGGTGTGTTTCATAGTCATCATGCACCAGTTTCATAATCTTGGCCCCATTCAGGTATCGCGTCACACTTTTCGCCACATTATAGTCATGTAACGTCGGAGCGTGTGTGCGACGCGTGGTGCGGTGGACCGCGAAGGATATATCCGGCCTTGTACAACGAGATATCCATAACAAACTGCCCACTAAAGTTTTCACACTTGGTGTGTTTCTACTTGCCCTTTCAGGGAGTAGCTCGTTCAAATTTTCATCGATATCCACACTTGTTATCGGCGTTCGCACAGGGTTTGATTTTTTAACCCGTTCTTTTCCTCGATCGTCAAATCTTGGTTGATCCGATAACCGTTTCCAGGATCTCTCAGATCCGCATTCCAAGAAACTTATCCTCATTGTCCGAGGTCCTGTAGCTCAAGGACTTGCATATCGCGAAAGAAACTTCCAATTATACCTTCACTAGTTGCCGTAACGAATAGGTCATCAACGTAAAAACCCACAAGCGTGACTCCGTTTTCGTTTATGCGCACAAACACACAAGTATTTGTCAAATACTGACAAAATTCCATATCGATCATCGTCTTGCGTAGGTTCTCGTACCATAAGCGCCCCGCCTGCTTTAGCCCATATAGGTTCCTCTCTAGCTTCAGCACTATGTCTCGCGTACAATTTACGCCAAATATTCTTAGTATTTTGCTCGAAACAACCATTTCCTGAGGCACTTGTAGGTAGATCTCACACTCTTCCTCGGTTCCCGCCTTAGGGTATGCACTAGACACATCCCCGTGTCTGGCGGGGACCTTCCACACCAGCGACATAATCAGGATAAATTTCACATTATTTAGTTCCATCACGGTCGGAAATGTGAAAAATTAGTCTTCGCCAAATCTCCGCGCACGACGAGACGAGCCTTGTACCGCTCCACTGTCTCGTCCGCTCGCAGCTTGGTCTTATAGACCCACTTGATTGGAAGCGGTTTCTTGCCGTTCACTCTCCATCAGTTTCCACGTTTTTAACGCTTCCAGCGCACGAATCTCAGCATGTTCGATCAACGTCCACTTCTCAGCTTGTGTGCTTTTATGGGCTTCATTGTAGCTCTTTGGGCCGGTATTGCCGCCATGGTTTCGCTTTCCTTGGCATCGGAATCCAATACTGCAAGTAAATACATAATATCTGCACTTCGTCATCCGCTCGCTCCTTCGATCCGCAAGCATCGTCATCGCCCGAGCTCTTCGGATTTTCCTTTGATATCTCCAACCTTTTGTCCTAATTCTTCCCTGACTTTTCCTTTCGCATTTCTTCTAGGGCTGCTGCCTTCGCCGTTTTCTTCGGCTTTCTGGAGGTCTTACGAACCGTTCCTCGTTCATTTTCCGCCTCTCGCCTTGCCTGACGTTTCCACTCTCGCTTTCGTCGCTCCTTCGAGTTTCCGGAGGTCCTGCACGTCATTGTCTTCGTGCTTCTCACCGCCCGCCAACGCGCGTAAAACAAACTTGTTTGCACGTTCATCTAGCGTCTCAATGTGGAACACGTGCTTTGTGGTGGTCACCACCATGTTTTTCAACAGCAAAACCTCGTAACCTTTAACTTGGCCATTCTTCCTCAAAAATTAGAGCCTTCTCGGTGCGTTTTCCGAGCGATATTTTGCGCGGGTCCCTCCACACCAAACATGGGAACCCCGAAAATGACAATGCCACCGATATTTATCGCCTTTTTCGTCAACATTTCAATAGGAGACGCTTTCCCGGGTTAGAACTGGTCGGGCTGCGGTTAAATATGTACGTGGCATCCTCCGTCCAGTACATTAAGGGGACCCCCGACCCGAATATCATGCACCGAACCATATTGAATATGGTTCAGTTCATCCTTTCCGCTTTCCCGTTGGAAGCAGGGGTCCCGGACTCAGTTATCTGGCGTCGCACGCCTGTCCTTTGTTGAAAAGCTCCATGTTCTTGTACTCCCCACCTCCGTCGGCCCGCAGAACGTGGATCCGGCATGAAAACCGTTCTCGAACCAGGCAAGGAACTGTTCGAGCATGTTGACGGCTTTATCCTTTGTCGGAGCCGCAAAGACTCGCACATTTCTAGAAAAATGATCGACAGATACTGTATCATGAGAAATTGGTTCCCGTGCCTATCGCGAGGCCTGGTGGGACTTTTCAGATGACTGCAGATGACCCCTCCGATCAGGTCAATCGGAAAATTAGCACCCGTGATTTTCTGGGGCTGTTTCGACAGCATCCCTTTGCCCTCCGCACACGCCAAGCAGTCCGGACGTGCGAAATTCATTATTTTGATGCCTTAATTTGGCTTCTTTGCCAAGTTTTCGACCGAATCGTACGAAATATGTCCGATGCGCGTGTGGAAAGGATATGAGGATCCCTTCTGTACGCCATTCCGGCGTCATCGTTAACCACGCTCATCACAATGTTCGCAAATATTGGCTGCATTGATTTCACATCCGAACTTAATTTAGCCACGAAAATTGATCCAAGTAATTCCCCACGAAACAATGTTTGTCCATTTACCGTGACTTTCATCCCCCCGTCTCGATCCTCAAAGACGCAACCCTTTCTCTTTAGACATCCCAGTGAAATCATTCTTTAGCGAGTTTGGGGCGTAATAAACCTCGGTTAACACGATGGTCGTAACCGGTTCTTCGGTGCTTTTAAGCGTCACCTTTCCAACTTTGGAGACACCCACCCCCCCCCGTCTGGTAAAATTAGGCCCTCTTGGTTGCCACATTCTATTGCATCATCCAATAACCTCGGTTCGCCCACAAGATGATGACTCGCGCCACTATCGACAATCCAAACGTTGTCCTTTTCGATTTGTGCAGGCATTTTAATGCCATTTAGCGTCGCGAGAAGGAAGCATCGTTCGTATCACCGTCATTCTTCTGCCCCTCATTTCCTGCTTTACGGAAACCTTTTCTTTTAGTTTGTTGGGGGCAATATCTCTTGATATGCCTCTCGTTTCCACATCCAAAGCAAACTATCTGTGCCTTGCCCTGATATACATTATTCACGAATGTCTTGAGGCCTCTTCTGGGTCTTCTTTCATCGTCTTCGACTTCTTGTGCCAAGCTACCAATTCATGGGCATGTTGTACATAATCCTGTCTCAAAGGATTGTACCTGACTATTTTGGCCACCTTCATATTGGGCGCAGCATATTTCACGATATTTTCAACAATCAGCTTATCGGAGGGTTCACTCTCCCGCGCCAATGCAACTAAGTAAAATAGTGTTCCGTCCAAGATCGTCTAGGATCTTTCTCGGCCGCAAACATAGCCGATTCCTGATGATGCGACAAGTTCACTTTAAATGCGTTATTCATTTGTTCCAGAACAGCATACAACGTCGACGTCATCGACCACCACACGCCAATGTTCGTTTGGAAGTAGCGTAATGGCATTCCTTCGAGGTGTTCGACCAGCTTGTTCACCTTAGTCTTTCATTCCACTGAAAACCGGAAGTCAACTGAGCTACCTCTATGGCTTCCAGGAACAGGTAAGCCCACTGCTTGAAACCTGCTCCCATCCTTTATACGTTTCAGTACCATCAAAATTCTGTATGATGAGCTTCGCAAGCTTCACACCATACCCCACATGTCCAGCATTTACGTTGGCTTCGGGTGCCATACCTGTTGGTCCTGGATTAGCGGGACCACCTTCTTGTCTTGCTTCGAAGGCTCTAGGTATGCCTTGACCTATGCATTCCGCCCTACTGAGCTCGTCGAGGGTCATCCTCCCGCCGAACGGCCCGTGATTTCGTAGGCTATCCCCAAAACCGTTCGAGGATCGCGACTGACTTAGAGCCGCATCGCGGGCTCGCTCGTTTTCCATCTTTTCAAGTCGTTTATCGAACTTCTGCATGAATTCCATCATGCCTGTTATGGCTTCAGCCACCTTGTCATCTTTACCTTCCAACATTCTTGCAGTGTAGTACAACTGCGATTAAATCTTTTCCACTACGTAACGTAGGCGTTTAAACCAGCACAATTACCCTCTGCGTATGGGGACTTTCACGAGAGACTGTTTCTTAATCTAAAACAGTACAAAAAATCGAACTTAATGTGCCCGTCAACTTTGAGCTTATATCCTGTTGCGAGAGACCACTGATTAGTAGCTCCGGATTCCCTACAAGTTGCCGGCTTGCACCGCTGTCGATGATCCAAACACTATCATTGTCGATCCCATTCATTTTCCTAGAAACCGACAGTTGCCAGCGCTCGGGCTCGGAATCATTTTGATGCTTCCGTCTTCCATTCTTCCAGGTCCCTTTCTTCTTGTTTGTTGTGGACAGTATCTCCGAATGTGTCCTTCGTTTCCACAACCAAAACATAGTTTTGTCCCTCAGCTTCATAAATGAATTTCACGAACGTTCTCGAGCATATTTTAGGTCTTTTCTCGTTGTCCTCAATTTCTTGCGCCCAAGTCACTAACACTTGGGCATGCTGTCTTGGCGCAGAGGATCATACCTCACCTTTAATTCAATCTTCATGCTTGATACCGCAAACTGAATTATATATTCAACAATTAGTCTGTCTGGGATTTCACTTTCACGTGCCAGCCCAACCAGGTATAGTAGGTGCTTCGTCCATGATCGTCTTGGATCGTTCTCCGCGGCAAACATGGCCGGAGCTTGATGTGATATCTTGAACGCATTATCCATTTGGTCTAAGACCGTGTATAACGTTGGATATACCATCCACCAAGCTCGGATATTCGCTTAGAAGTGCCTTAGGATCATGCCTTGAAGGTTGTTCACTCAATTTGTTCAACTTACGTCACTCGTTTCATTGGAAACCTGACGTCAATTGAGCCACTTTCATGGCTTTTAGGAACATGTAATCCCACTGCTTAAAGCCTGTTCCTAGCCCTCTGTATGGTTACACTCCTTTAAAATTTTGTATGGTAAGCTTGGCAAGCTTTACACCATACGGTATACCCATTTGCACAATTTACATTTCCGTCCGGTGCTCCATCCACTTGTGCTGGGTTTACGGGAGCACCTTGGCCTATTCCATCATCCCTGCTTATGCCTTCCAGGGTCATTCTTCCGCCAAACGGACCATGGTTTCACAGGCTCTAAAACCGCTTGAGGACTGTGACAGGCTTAAAACTGAGCCACGTGCTTGCTCGTTTTCTATCGTTTTGAGCATCTTGTCTACTTTCCTAATAAAGTACATCATGTCGTTTATAGCCTCTGCTATACGATCATCATTCTCACTCGCCATGACCGCAGTATAATACGCTTAGGAGTCAATCTTTCACCACGAGAAAATGTTCAGAACTAATTAACCATTCTGACTAAGGGACTTTCACTTACTGATTAACTTAAATCTGTGAAAAATTCGAACTTAAGAGACCCATCAACTTTGGGCACATAACGTGTCGCGGAATCACCACTGAAACAATGAAAGCCACGCGATATCTTCAGTAAGAAACGAAAACTTGTTAGTGTCTCCAAATTCACTAGCTTAGAACGTGAAATGTAACGAAGTAGTTTAATTCCACAGAAAATAACAACGCACAGACCCGCGAATGTCTATACTGTGCTCTTGTAAGTGTGACAGTGTTCAGTGTGCCTGCAGGGATCAGGGCGATCAGTCCCAGATCACCTCAAAACACCTCAGGGTCATCATAGCATCGACATTGCCAGTTCACTCGACCGTATCCTTGACCTTCATTGCGTGTTGGACCGCAAGGGTCGCACCGCCGCAACACTTCTCTTGAAATTGAACCTGACCAGACTTCCTTACGTTGATTCTGGATGGATCCATCACATCTCATCACCTGCCCCAGCTTAGTAAGGCTCGTACGACTCACCACTCCATATATCCGGCTTTGTCCTGTACCCGATCTTCGTATTCTAGGGCTGAGTTAAGTGACTCGGCTGATCAGGCCGAGATTTCCATATCACATTCAACTTCAACATCTGTACCATCCATGACTCATTCCACTGACCGAATTCTGCTGTTCCTGATATATCACTCCGTCGTTGATGCTATACATCAGGTTTGTCTCGGTTGATCTAGTCTTGCACGTTCACGTGAACTCCACCCAACATCCAGTATCCCGATCGGACCGTGACATTCGCTATTCCATTAATATCCGGGACCAGGTATAATAACGGTATCTTCTTATTCCTTCACGCTTACAACAGCCCGTTGCCAACCACCTTTCATCGTGTACGGACTCAGCCTGTCCCACCCCTCAAACGGTCCCATCTTGATGGGTGTTCCCATCGCCACCAATCAACGGGTAGGTGTGGTCCACCTTATTCTAAACTTTTTGTTAGACCGCTTCACCACAATGGGATATGCTATGCGATAAGGTCGAACGACTCCTCGACACTTGCGAGCGCTGGAATTTATGCATCAGCGTGGCCAAGAGCTTCTGGGGTCAGCCCAAGGTCGCTTATCTTGGTCATAATGTGCCAATTCAGGGTTTGGAAGCAAATCCGAAAGACTTGGGTGTGCTCAGTAATCTTCCATTTCCCCGATCACTGAAGGCTATGCAGTCGTTCCTCGGATCCCTGAATCATTATAGCCGATTTATCGAAGATTTCTCGATATATGCTGCTATATTATAGGAGTTGAAAGAAGTCAATTATCACAGGATACGGGAGCGTGATCAGTTGGAAAAATCGCCAAACGAGATCGGCCACGAACGGAAATCAATGAACCGGATCTCAAAAAACCATCTCGCTGATCAACCAAACCGTGTCTGGATCGGAGGGTCATATGGAACGAGCTATGGTAGCTTTCAGTATGTTGAAGGCGAAGATGATTTCGACTCCGATACTGAAGCATTTCGATCCGGAAAAGATTCCCGTGGTGATTCTATATGCAAGTAAATGGGAAATATCAGCCGCACTGGTCCAAGATCACGATGGCGTATATTGTCCAGTGACGTTTACAAGCCGGACGTTGAAACTAAATGAGGTCAATTACGGCATAGTGGATAAAGAAGTGCTGGCACTATTACGCATATTGGATGTCTGTTATTCTATGCTGGTGACCAGACCGATCAAAGTATTGTCTAGGCGGTCCACCCTGGCTTGGCAATTGTCTTCGAACGGAATTGACGGAAGACTGGGGCGATGGGCAGCGCTGTTATCTCAGTGGACCTTGGAAATCATCAAAAGCACCAAGGGTGAAGAAGAAATTCTCGGTACGCTAGCAGCAGTATCACCCCCCGATCAGAAGTCGATGAAGCTCTGATCGAGGTCGCTCCTCGAGAATCAATCATTATACCCCCACCGGTGGTCGGTTCGGATGAAGACTGATCGCTGTAAGTTTCGACGGATCAGCGAGCGTGAAGAGAGGCGTTGGGGCGTATAGTGCGTTGTTGTGGAAATTGCCGGAATGGACTATCATATCTGCTGGTTCAGATTATACTCCGGGTATCACAGTCAATGAAGCTGAATACCGTGGTTTGCTGCTGGATATGGATCTCCTTCAAGAACAAAAGAGTGGAAGGGTAATCATATGTGGAGATTCAAGTGACAGGGGTCAACGAGCTTACTCTGAATCAGCACTAAAAGATCAGATCCAGTCAGACTTTGGTAGGAGTGCCAATTTAGTTCAACCTTGCGGTTTAACGTGTAATGGAGGTCAAAGCCAGGGTTGAGCGAGCGGGAGATGTCGACGTCTGAGTGATTCTAAGGTGGTTCGAGGTGATTTGGGGCTGATTCGACCTGGTTCCCGGGCCGGACCTGAACCGGCCTGGATCGGCCCTGAATCAGCTTCCACTTGGCTACCTTCGGTTAGGATTTTATAACCACAGAGGTGATTTTGCCCGAAAGGCACTGACACAGGAGAATGTACATTGGACGACTCCTTTCTAAGAACAAATAACTTGTACCTAGATTTATTCTTCTTCTTTGTAGAAGAATAAATCTAGGAAAAGTCTTACGGAAATATTCCTGAAACTGACTTCTTGAGGAGAGAGGTTTTTGATCGCTTCTTCCAGGTCCGACTTATAACCAGAATGTACCAGCTTGTAAAAGCCAAGTCCCGATCTCGTACAGAGCACAAAATTTAAGCTCTTTCGCCAACTTGAACAAGTCGATAAAGTTGTTGGCGCTCGAGTCGGCCAGAGCTTGCAACGCTAATGTTCGTTCTTTTTTCATCGATCCAACAGCAAGCAGCGTAAACTCGAGTGCGTTCTGCATCAACTGGCGAACCATAGACTTTTTGCGAGATCCCAAAGAATGACGAGAGCGATGAAGCTGGCGCTGGGGTTGCTGATGGTGGACTGAAACCTCGAGCGTCTCCTGTAGCGTTTTTAGCTTTTTTGCCGAAGTTTCTCCAGTTTGTCCATGGCACTGTTGTTGGTGGGAAACGTTTCACCTAAATAGCATCACTGCGACGCTTCCATAGTCAATAGCTCGTCGTCGGTCCGTGGGTAATTTTTGTTGCCCCGAGTGGGCTCCGAAGCAACCGAGATAGTCGTCTTGTGTCGAATTTTAATTGGAGCTTTTCCTTGAAGTCTAAATGAAACAACAGCCTTTGTTGTCTACTGCAGCTTCTCATCCATAGCTGTGGTGAGCATACTGGCAACATCATTCCGCTTGTACCGATTCCCCCATCCTATCACCTGCTTCACCACTTGGTCATTATCGTCTTGATTATCTGCATGATCCAAACGTTGAGATTCAGCAACAACCGTTTTCGCTCACTAGAAGCAGCCTCTGGGTTTACAATATGATTTTCGCTTTTGGTTTCCAGGCTACAGAAAGTGCCCTAGGTTTGGTTATCAGTGTCGTTTTCTTGAGGTTCTCGCAAATGTCTCCTCTTAAGTATTTTCCGTGTCTTCTTGAATTATCGCCGCTTTTTGTAATATTTTCACATGTTTCGCTGTCGGTCGTTGCGCTCGTTTGACATGTGCTTGCTGCTGACGTTCCATCATCTCTTCGCGCTCGAGTTTCCTCGCCGTATACTCAAGTCCCACCAAATCCGTGCGCCGAGCTTTTCTTTATAATTGACAGGACGACTTTGCTTCTTGCGCCTTCAAATCTTTCTCGCTTTGTTTCTCCAAGTCCAATCATTTTGGAGATCTGACTTCAGTCGAATGTTTTTGGTTATGAATCAGCAAGTTAATTTGTCCTACATGATTCGCATCAGCGTTTTTTTTATCTTCAGAGGAAAGAAAAGCAGTGGCCTCGGTGTTGGGCATTAAACATGTCGGTGAATCGGCGCTCTTTATCAGAGAATCCACACGTCCTTGTGCCTTAACTTCATCATAACTTTCACTAGATTGAAACGTAAAATGACTGGTTGTGGTTGAAGATCGATATTGTTGCATGGAGCAGCTTTCCATATCTTGCCTATCGTCATCCCGACTGGCTTCGATTTGAGTATCACAACCTTGAACGGTGACTTCTTCTGGCTCGTTTCCATTCACATCTTCTTCACTGTCATCTGATATTATCGAAAGAGTCTCATTCGTGTTCAGTGATACTTCGCCTACGTCATGATCCTCTTTAGTTTTATCAAACTGTGACGTCAACTCCTGTGGAAAACCCAGTATTCGAATCACTTTGCCATCACAGTCTATGTGTTAGTCTGACTAAACAGTAGATGTATTAAATGAATACTCGAAGTACAAGTGTCTAAT
Source organism: Sclerospora graminicola (assembly GCA_001887855.2). Classification (NCBI taxonomy): domain Eukaryota; phylum Oomycota; class Peronosporomycetes; order Peronosporales; family Peronosporaceae; genus Sclerospora; species Sclerospora graminicola. Next base: position 24,375 of record MIQA02001167.1, on the reverse strand, counting down.
GTTGCGCTTGCTCGCTCATTTGTTGTTAGGACTCTGTTTTTTAACCAATCCAATCCGACCAGATGTTTTTTCTCATCAGTCAAATGAACACCACTTATTAGTGTATTTGAGGGTCAGTACACCTGGGGTTCTATTCAAAGGGGGGTTAAAAAGGGATGGGGTTATAAAACAGGTATTACAGTAGTCGTGTTTATGTCAATCTGTGAATTCAATCGGTAACAAATGCACGTTTTCGTGTCCAAGGGATGTAAAATATCAGGTTTTGCTCAGACGAGAAATGGACTTTTGCCATAAGTGGGGGCTATTCTGATAAATATTCCAAACAAGGAACCAATTTTCCAAAAGTGGGGGCTAATTACTGGATGTGGGGGCTCGTCAGTTATTTGGAAGACGACTGTCACTCTGCATGCCTCTGCAAACTAGGATACGCGATGTGGCACGCTGTTCGCACCATTTGGTAAACTTGCGCGCGTGCTGGTGCATCGGGACAAGAAAACGCGGTGTAGTTGATGTGTGGTTTTCGTGCAATTTGCTCGAGCTGAGAATTACGCCGAGGCTGTAGCTAAGATGGATAAGATGGAGTTAGATGGTATGAAAATAGCTGTATCCTTGAATCGTGACAATGGGCGCTCTCAGGAGTTTGTAAAGAAGCGCAAGTACATCTCGTCCGACCGCTGCTTCGAGTGCGGCGAGCTGGCCCACATCATACGAGTGTCCACAGAACGTGCTAGGCACACGAGAACGACCTTCGGCGTTCGGAAGCAAATAGCAGGAGGGACATTAAGAAGAAGAAGAAGAAGAAAATTGACCCACACGAACGCATACACTATTTTAGGCGTTGTCAACATGATGTTTCATCTCTGTCACCTCCTCAGCTGAGATCTCCTCACGAAGTTCTGTTTCTTCAGACGCCGCAAAGCGTAGCGCTCTAGACGCCTCCTTATATTCGTCCTCGACGCCTTTGTTAAAGCTACCAAAAGATCGACGACCGAAAATCAGTGGTAGTGATGGATCAGACACGTCGCGCATGCAGATAATTTTAAAGCCGTCATCGACCAGCTCGTTATCCTCGGGCATATTTTATATGTATGCTGTATTGATTAAGCAATACAAACTGATACTGGAGGAATACACTGCTGCCAAGACAACCGCCGGTATTACGCCGCCAGAGGAGTTTGAAACAGCGCGTTTACCATGGAGCAGGCGGCATACGAGCTTGAAAGGCTTCGTGAACCTGACGTGATCAATTTGTTCGTGGCACATGATTTATTAACAAGTTCAGCTGATTGGTCGCAGCTCGGTTCATTACTCAAGCTTGGAAATCTTCGAGCATATTTCTGTGACGATGGACCTGTTTGGGGGGAATCCGTTACGAGATGGTTATGGGTTACGCTTTATCACGTTCCAGTCATTTTTATTTTGTCGATATGCCTGTTCTGGTCTTGGTTTTATTTCGTTGATGGATTTGTTTTTGTGATGATTTACGCAAAGGGGGCACGGATGGTGCATCATGAGTCTAAGAAGTTGATGTATAACATCATAAAATAAACAAAGTTCTCGCTATGAAGAGGGAAGTCGAGTCAAAAACCGATGACTGTTCAGACAAAAATGGTTTGTACGTTTAAAAATTATGAATATGCTCAGGATGCCTGGAATCGATTCGTGAATCCGTCACTTGTGAAACCTGGTGAACAGTGCCGTTGGCTGTTGAGTAAAGAGATGGAGATGGGTGGTCGCGGTGATGTAATTGATAAATTGCTGTCAAAATTGAAAGAGAATTCCCACTGCCAGACGTCGATTATCCCAATTTCTGCCGCTAAGCAGCAGCTCTTTCTGCAAATGGTTGTTTCCACGTCATTTGGCGGCTTTTACGTACGCTCGATTGATGAAATGATACCAATCGGTCTGCCAGCAATTGAGGTATCCTTAAAAGAGCTTGCAATTTACCCTAACTTCTGTATTTGGGAGGGGGAAATTTTGAGCACTCCCTCCGAATTTTAAGAGCGGAAGCGGCTTACAGATAATTTTGGAGCTGCAAAAGTCAGTTTCGACTTATATGGTTACTACACCTTTTTTCAGTCATTTGCACCAAACCCGCAATCGTTTGCACCTCACCTCAATGATTTGCACCATGATATACCGAAAATGATACACTGCAAAACTTGATATCAAGATAAATCACATATTTTACTGAAATGATGCTGCTAATTACTGAACAGTCGACGATTGGAAGACAAAAAACACGAGGGAGAAGAGCGACGCATTTCAATTTTCATGCCTTTAGCTCTCTGCCGATAAAGCTCGAGGGGCAATGCAAAATGTTTCTGCACGATGCCAAATGTCTCGGAAAAGGTAATCAATTGTGTTGATCGTGGCTTGGCTGCACTTCATGCCAAATGCCACCAATTGATAACGGTAAGTAAGTTAATCAGAAAAAGACTAAAAATGGTGGCCTCAGGACTGACGACGGTATATATCGTGCTGTATGTGCTTGATACAGTCGAGTGGTGAATAGTTTTCCGTCGTATGTCGAGCTAACGTAAACGATCCGTCCTATCGTGTAAAAAAACTGTGCTTGACCCTAGTTTTTTGCGCTTTGCAAAGCCTGCCAACTCCTTTCGACTGGAGTACAGTACCACGTCACGGACATTGATCTAAACAACATGTACGCTCAGGGACCCAAAACCTGGATCGATGACTTCGGGGTCCTTAGATGGGTGAAATCATGCCGAAATATATTTTACATAAGGCTATACGGTACGTGCAATATTTGCAACATCAGGTCGTTTTTTTCTGATTCGTTCATTGTTGCATGACTATTTCACGACTAGCGTACCTGATCATTTTCTGGTGGGTGTATCTTGCGAGCGAACGACTTAGGATAACTAAGTTGACTTCGTGATAGAATCAAAGCTCTGCAGCTATTCTACGCTCGAACATGTCTTACGAGGATGAGATCGATCCTCACTTTTCAATTTACTAAAATATGCGGGATTGAAGGCTACTCCTACGAAGACGTTAGGACTCAAGGTGATGAGCTGACCTTGCTGATGCTCAATCTTAAGAAAGGTCCCCGTGTGTACATGTTCGAGGCGCCGGGAACGAAATACAAGCAGTTCCCGCTGCTAAATCAGGAGTTACATTTGAAGTCGACGTGTCTGGCTTGTCTTGTGGTTCCAACGGCGCCTTTTATTTCGTCAAGATGGACGCGACGACGGGACATCGCGCTATCCAAGCAATATCGCCGGTGCCAAGTATGGAACGTGTTACAGTGACGCCCAGTGCCCGAAATACTTAAAAAAAAGTTTATTATTTAGCGATGTTATGGCGAATCTGATAAACTCCAAGGGGTTCTTGCTGCAGTGGGATGGACATTTGGCAGGCAAACACCACGACTACAACTTTTGGAACTCACGGTAAAGTCTAAACAACGTGTACATGTACTGCGAATAGCGACAGCGAATCGACAGATGCAAATACTCGGGCTGGTGTGACAATAAAGGTTGCTCCAATAACCCCTTTTGCATGGGCACTGCGGTCCTGGAAAGGAATTCAAGATCGTGCATTTATGGTTGTCACACAATTTGTGACACATAATAACACCCCGTCGGGTGAGCTCGTGGAGATTCGCCGGTTGTACAAGCAGGACGAGCGCGTTGTGAAGAGCCGGGTTTCTATACTGTAGTGCGGTCCGTTTGTGCACTTTACTAAATATAACCTCTCAAGTACGATAAATAACGAAATATAAGAATTTAAGAGTCGACGGTGCAATTCATTGAGGCGAGGTGCAAATGATTGCGGGTTTGGTGCAAATGACTGAAAAAAGGTGTACTTCAATACGAAGGCGCGTCAAATCCTATCATTCATTGAGTTTTATCAAGGAATCCTCGATATAAAGAAAATGCCTGGTTCACCGATGGAGATGATTTTCCCGTCAGACCGCTATTTCCAATTGGACGTTACGTCAGCGTTTATGGAAGCAGTAAATTCGAACAATGCCGCATTTTCCATGGTAGACAGAACATCGCACAGAGGCTGAGCATCCTCATATTAAAGAACTTGGTGGTATTTTTTGGATGCATACAAACGATGAAATATGCAGCAACTCCATTTTACGCTCGTCACTAAGTGAGTACCTGTTGATGGGTCAATAATATGCACACTGTTTGCATCATCCGTCTCAATACGATTCATAGTGTCATTACTCAGTGTTCCATCAGCATCTTCTCCACTTCGTTCTTCTGCCCGAGATGGAAGCAGATCTGAGTTGAATGACACGAGAGGGGTCGTGGGTGTCGCACTTGGACTGAATTTTGCTCCGGAGCTCATTTCTTCGACCTTTCGGATACTCTCGTCCACCGAATTGGACAAGCGAGACACTCGTTGTTGCTGGGATAGTTGCCCTTGACTTGATTTTTCAATGCCGCTTGCATTTCCAGCACATGCGTGCGATGAAAGAGCAATTCTAACTTTCGTTTCTTTCGACATCGTCTAGACGCTGCATTTATCTTTCACGAGATACTTTGGTATTTTTGGTCCCATGGGTATCTTTTTTTGCTCTTTTTTACTGGTCCATTTTAACTGAAAGTTTAAGAGCACCGAACTGATGGTGTGGCTGGGCGCGCATGGCCAACATCGATGATGCCACGGCAGCTCTAGACGACGATTTGTCTGCAGTCATGCACTCAAAGTACGCTTAACGCCACTTAAATTGGTATCGTTCATGGGAAAATGTCATTGATAACAGCAGAAGAAGGAAATCCTGAAGAAGCATTGGTAGATGGAGATGAGCATCAGAAATTCATATAAGAAATATTAGTGTTGCCTATAGTGGAAGCAGAAATTTTATTGATTGAATGGAGTTTCACGTTGACGTTGTTTTTGGAGTGACACGCTCATGATGAAGTTTATTTTGGTGTAAATGATTGCACCCTATCACTTCCTTAGCGATAAGCCATGAACGCGGTTGAGAAATGACACAGCTCATAACCCCACCAGATCAATTGCTAAACACTACTAGATGCCGTCTGGATTCACATTAAGATATTAACACGATTAATCTAACCACAATTTTCTTTCTTCGTACCACATTTTACCTATCTTTTTTAATGCTGAGCAGTTGACTTAATAATGTACGTAACAATCGTTAAGCCGATTTTTGACCAATCAAAATCGAATTTATTTAGACGGGCGCATTCCCTAAACTTATCTATGTCAAAGGTTTGCCCCCACTTTTGTCTCAACGATTATTTTGGTGGAAACATTTTCTTAAGCCCCCACTTTTGGAAATTGGTTCCTTGTTTGGAATATTTATCAGAATAGCCCCACTTATGGCAAAAGTCCGACGAGAAATACAAACGGAGCGGCCGCATTAAGGGCGTTCAATGGATGGTCACTGAGTAAACGGGGTCCTTGTCTATGAAGTTCTTCGTGAAATCTGTCCATTGCATGAACGCCCTCAACATTTGTTCTGTTTTACTTTTGTTTTAACTACCTTATCCAATTTGGATTAAACCTTTTCTGGGCAAATATGTTATTGTGTGTCAGGGACCGTAGCTGCTAAGACTTCTCGCTCGCTGGTTTTCCGTCGAATCTCCTTCTTTTTCTTAATAATCTCACGGTAGAGACGGTTGCGATAATCTGCGGCAGAATACTTGATGTTATCGTCCACGACGATTTGGAATGGAGCTGAAGCGCTGGGCTCTTCCTTTGCGTTATGAAACAGGGCCACATAGGGATGCTTTAATGCCTCGATGACAGAAATTCGCTTCGACGGATCAAACTAAAATGCAAATTTTAGACATTTTCGACATTCATAGCATCATGGCAACAATAACGTACCAATAAACATTGTTTGATAAGGTCCAGGGCTTCTGGTGATGCTTTCGGAAAAATCTCTCCAATTGGCTTTAGCTTAGGTTTAGGAAGACTTTCCAGCATGGTGGACGCATATGGAGATTGAATGCTTTCAATATCGTTGTGAGAAGGTGGGCCTGTGACATGGATGATTCGCTCAAGTTGGTTCATCGTGGAAGTACCAGGAAAAGCAGGTCGACCACTGGCCATTTCAGCCACAATACAACCAACAGCCCACATATCGACGGATTTGGTATAATGAGCAGAACCAAGTAAGATCTCTGGTGCACGGTACCATCTTGTAGCGACATAGTCGGTTAGAACTGGATTCGGTCCACTGATTTCGGCCACGGAACGGCAAAGTCCAAAGTCACAGAGCTTTGTGTGGCAATTCGAGTTTAAAAGGAGATTGCTTGGTTTAATATCGCGATGCAATAACTCCGCCGTGTGCATGTACTTGAGCGATTTCAGCAACTGATAAATGATATACTTCTTATGAATTTCCTCCAAAATGTTGGCTCGTATGACAACATGCAAGTCCGTTTCTAATTTAAAGTCACCGTTAGTATTTCACAGCATTCAGATGTCATTGTTTTTATCCAGCTCACCCATAAACTCGAAGACCAGGTATATGTCGCGGTCGTTATCTGCCTTGACCACGTTCAGTAAGCGAATGATGTTGTTGTGGCCAAGCATTTCCTGCAAATACATAACCTCACGAAATGTGCGCTGAGCGTCCGTGGCGTTCCGAAAGGCGTCAAAACATTTTTTTAATGCCACCACCTGTCGATTCCTCTTGTCAATGGCTTTCCAAACGATACCGTAGGCCTGTACAAGTTATCAACCTTAAAAAATGACTTCAAACGATCTTCAAACGATTAAATCGATACTCACGCCTTTGCCGAGCTTTTGAAGCAGCTCGTATTTACGTAACACGTGCTTTTCGACTTCTTCTCCCATGGTAGTCGTGAAATGTATTTTTGCTATACAATCGTAACGAGTATTTACGCCTGTACGAAACCAAATTTGGCGCACTGACATAAAACAAAAAAACAAGGATAGATATTTTCACTCCTCGCTTAGAAGACATCGTGTCACAAGTCCTTTAAGAAGTGATATTGTATCAGATGTTCCTAGCTGAATTGGTCGCCAAGCTGGGTATTTCTGTCCAACAGTCCTGACCACCACAAGGAGCTTGATATACGAATAACCAAGCAACAGCAGTGTCGCGTATCTTGCCAACCAGCCATGGGTAGCTAACGCTATGATATTTTAGCCGTAAATGTCATCATTGTCTTCGCCCTGCCCTCCTGCTGCACCTCCAGCAGCGCCACCGCCGAAGCTGTCTCCGCTATCCATGAGAAAGTTGGCCGCTAACGCCTCGTTCTTGTCACATGCCAGATATGCTTGAATCACGTCTGAGCGCTCAAAGCCTAACTCGCACAGCCGGTCGACTGCTGCCGCTTCTTCTTCAGATAAAATGATGCGGTGACCATCAGCCGCGGCACCAGCTCCACCTCCTCCACCGAGACCTTCGAGGCCCCCGCCGCCCATTGAAGTCATCATTTGTTCCATCGCTCCAGGCGGCAAGTTACTAAGCATTTGAGAGAGTCCACGAAGTTGTTCGGGAGTCATTCCCATTTGTGCTGCCATCTGGCCTTGCTGCTCTGGTGTGAGAGAGTCCACCAACTGCTGAATTTGCTGTGGGGTTGGCACAGCACCGCCACCTCCCATTCCCAAATCAAACGGCGCTGCACCAGCACCACTTGATGCTGATCCCGCTTCTCGTGTTCCGATAGGCTCGTTCAGCATCTGCACAAAACGATCCTGGTTTTGCTGGATCAGACGTAGCAACTCTGGACTTTGCGCACCAATCTGCTGAAGCACCGCTGGTAAAACTGCCGGATTAGATTGCACCAATTGACGGAGCGCGTCGAACTGTGGGTGATTGCGAAGTGCTTCTAGGGTGTTTGCAGTCTCACTACCAATAGCTCCAGCTCGAGTGTCTATACCAGCTGCAGGGACAGCCACCTGCGGAAGAGCCGCAGCTTCGTCGGGGATGCCAGTCATCAGGTACTCGACCGCTCGTTCCGGGTTGTTAAATGCCGCACGCAGCGCATTGCGTACCTGGTCCTCGGGGAAGCCCATATCAACAAGTTGCTGCACTGTGGCACTCATCTGTCCTCCAGCAACCAAATCACTGCCATCTCCTGTCAAAGAATTAGCTGCCGTCGTAGCTGGAGCAGCGGATGGTGTCGATACCGCTGGAGCTGTGGCCGAAAAGCTGCTAGATGCCGACGATGTATTAGGAGCAGAAGCAGCGGATGGAGTAGGGGCTCCAGCAGCCACAGCAGGACTTGGAGCTGGTGCTGGAGCAGCCGCAGCAGCTGAAGGTTTCGCTGCCTTGGGCTTCGTGACCATGACGACCAAAAAGTCGTTTTCCTTCACACTATACTCAGCCAGAGTGCTCTGGTCTTTCAGAACTTTTCCTGCATGAATGAGCTTTTGTTGAGGCACAGGAAATTGCTGCATTTCTTGAATTTTCTCTTTGACGGCTAATACCTGAGAATCAAATGCAAATTTTAGGTTAGTATTTGACGTTTTTTCGACATGCTCTCGTGGCAGCGGGAGACTGGACATTTTCGATACCGAACAAAGTCTTCCACTTACCGTGTCTGTCAGTTCTGCATTTAATGAGAAGGCGACGCCCTGCAGTGTCTTCACTGTGAGCTTCATCGTCGTTGATTCGATGGCTGCGTCTTTCTTTCGTCACTATTGAAAGCGAAGTGAGGGAGGAAAAGATTTTTAAAAGTGGTAAACAGAAAAATAAAATTACGAAGTATACATTACCAAGTGTATATATTTTTCCCCATGTTTACCTACAGCGTAGAATATTCGACATGATGGTCATAGCTTCAGGTTTAGTAAAAATTTAAGATGAGACGCCTCTCTTGAATCTTAAAAAAAAATGCTTTCACTCTTGACTTTGCCGCATTCCAAACACGTTCTTGTAGTCGAACATGTTGCGTTCACTTGTTTCTCTTCCTCGCTTTTCTTTCCTCTCCCTCGAGGTGCGTTGGTCTTCCGAGACTCACTCACCATTTGTCTTGATACTAAAATGTTTGTGACATGTTGCAGGTGCGGCCTGTCACAATCGTAACATCTTGGCTACCGTACGGAACGCGAAGGTATGGGACACTGAAAGAGGATGAAAAGACGTCCATCATGTTACAAGTGGAAGACGGGCCTGGTGCATTGCAGGAAACGCTCAAGTTTTTCTGGAAGCATGACGTGAATATGACGCGAATCGAGTCACGGCCAGCCAAGGGGCATAACATGAACTACAGTTTCTATATTGATTTTGAAGGAAAGCGCGGTCAGCCGAAGGTAGACGAACTGATGAACGACCTTGCAAGTAATTGTTTGGATGTGATGG
>MIQA02001166.1:0-10574 GCA_001887855.2 Sclerospora graminicola | reverse complement strand
TTCGGTACCATCAATCGAGATCGATGCTCAGGAAACCATAGTGTGGGAAGCGCTGACTAAGTGCACTATTGAAGTCCCTGATGCGCTCAGCCAACTCTCAGCTATGCGGTAGGTGATTTTAGTCAAACGATACGGTTGGTTTTAGCTGTGTGAGGTGTTGAATGACACTAGCGGGTTAAGAATTCGGTTGTCAAAGCGATCGCGTGGTCTGTTGGCAATCGATAACATTGAAGAACAAGCTGAATACCTGTCGAGATTTATGGATGATCCTCTTATTGAGCATTCTTTGTGTCACCTGTATGGCGTCAATCAAAAAGGACATGAATGATAAAGATGCGGTTAGCTGGTACGACAAACAAAAACTCACACCACTTGTTATAACGTTAACTTCTTTTCTACTGTGTGGGGATATTAAGCCTGGTTGTTGCAACAGAGGGTGGCATGGTATATGTCTTGGATCCGCAGGGCACGTCCTTCATCCAAAAGGTTAAAATTCCCGGCGTACCTGTGGAAATTGTGGCTTTTGGACTTCTGTCGACTTGTTGTCACTACGCGAAATGGTTCTGTGTATATGAACAAGAACGGAGAACTACTCAAATGGGTGATTGAACTTGAATTACCGGCATGTGGCCTGGTGCAGTTAGAGAAGAGCGTCGTGATTGCGTCCATGAACCGGAATCTTACGTCGTACCATTTTAAGGGCAAAAAAAATTGGAGCGTAACCATGGGGTTGACATTGTGGCTCTTGAAGCTTTCAGCCTCCAGCGCACGAAAGATACCCGAGGTGTTTTTGTCGCGTTGCGCAATGGCGAAGTCACATTGTACAACTAGAAGGTCAAAGTTTGCTCGCTCAGTACCGATTCGACACTTACAGGTATACGGTTTGGGCAGTATGGGCGCGAAGAGGCATCACTTGCGCTTGTTCGTAAAAGTGGTGCACTTTCACTGAAGATTCTGAAACGTACTGCCAGTTTGGAGGCGATCTCGGAGGCAACGGGTCCCCCTCCTGAGCAGGGTTTGTTTCGCTTCGCTAGAAGGAGAATATTCTACGTGGTTACGTGGCTCACTTTTTGTGATTACTTTAGACATTCCGCTGAACATTCCCAACTGTACGTCGAGCAGACGCAGCGTGAGCGAGATCACGTTTGTTCTCCCTCCGTTAATTTCTGGCTAGACACTCCATTATATTATCTGGCACGGGGTACCATCTATGGGGTACAAACTCTACGAACTGGCAAATTGACTTGTCCATGTGCACCCCATCTGTATGCGGGTTGCTGATTATGCGGGGTCCGGAGTCTTTCCCGTGTGTGGAGGGGGAGCAAACGAAACAAGAAGAAAAAAAGAGATGGTGGTGCGCCGCGGGCAATACGAGAAGCAAGACGTCGTCGATGCTTTGGAGAGAGTGCGCGACGGTGAATCGTACGCCGAGGTCGCGCGGACGTCGTCTATTCCACTACGTACGCTGTTCAAGAAGGCGAAGGGCCGGCAAAGCGGGATTCCGATCGAAGGGCTGCGCCGCGGCACGAAGCCTGCAATCTCAGCGGACCTGGAGAGTCACCTGGTGGAGTGGATTGCCGCCATGCAGCGCGTGGGCCTACCTGTTGCCCGCACGGAGATCATGAAGCGCGCCAGCATGATCCACGACGCGCTGCAGCGGCGCACGAGAGCCAGCCAGTCGACGCAACTCACGTCTGGCTGGTACTCGCGCTTCCTTGGTCGCCACCCGGTGCTCGTGCCGCGCACTGCGCAGAGCATCGGAAGAGTGCGAAACGCTGTCGGGAAGTCGTCAGTCGACATGCTTTTTAACACGATGGCCAAGCTGATCGTCAAGAAGAGGATCGACCCGTCGCGGGTCTTTAACATGGACGAGACTTCGTTTATGCCGAAGTCCACGACCAGCACCGTCATCGCCATCAGAGGCTCCACGAACGTGTGGACGCAGGAGATCAAGCCCAACTTCCACATGTCCGTGGTGGCGGCCGTTAGTGCGTCTGGGTTCGCTGTTCCTCCCCTCATCATCCTCCCTGGCGTTCGACTGCTCAAGACAGAGCTTGCAGCGCTCTCAATTGATGGCGCGCGCGTCACTGGTGCGCCAAAGGGATTCAGCAATGCCATGATCTTCAAGGACTGGTTGGTGATCTTCTCTACCGTGCTGGAAGCCCAGGCGATTCAAAAGCCAGTCATTTTGATCTTGGATAACTCTTCCACGCATGTGAATATTGGCAAGTTCTGCAAAACCTTCTTATCATGATATTCTAGTCCATAATCAGTTTTAATGGGTTATTGTTTTTTATTGTTTTCCAGAGTCGGTGAACTTCTGCTGCGACCATGGCATCCTGATGATCGCCTTGCCAGCAAACGCGACGCACCTCTTTCAGCCGCTTGACGTGGCCGTGTTCAAGCCTTTCAAGACAATCGTCCGCGAGCGTCTGCAACTTCAAATGTATGAAACGGCGGACCCAACGCTGTCCAAAAAGACAGCCATCGAGATTGCGTGCGATGCATACCGCAGCGCCATCATTGAGCACTCCAGCAATGCTGTCGAGGGCTTCCGGGCTACTGGACTCTACCCTCTCTCTCTGGTTCAACTACACAAGCGTCTCGGTGCATCCGCTGCTACAAAAGACCAACAACTTCCACAAGTCTTTTGACTTTTCACAGAAGTATAACGTAAGAATCTGCAGCAAACTATCTCGATGCAACCAATCAGTAACACATGAGGGTTTCTTACTTAGAATTTGCGCAACACGATACCTTGAATGAGCCACATCTCCGGATCCAGCTTGTAGGCTCCGTTGCGGCAACAGGCGGACCACCGTGTGGTCCACCGGGGATTGGCGGGATGGGATGATTTTTCAGCGTCCTATATTTTGTTATCAGCTACCTCCGGAGGTAGCTGATAAAAATTATAGGACGTGTGCCAAAATAGTTGTTCTCACGAATAGAGGTAGAATGGAAGGTTGAGTGATGGAGCTGACCAATGAAAGTTCATCCTCCCTGTACCGCTCGTGAGGACCTCGAACTGGCTTATTTCATTCTCCAAAAGTCAGAGCACAATATAACTTTATAGTGAATAATGTCTACAGATTTGAGTAAACTTCTAAGACCCAACTCGCTTTTTAAACATTCTGTGATTCTATTCCATCTAGACGACTTATTCCTTTTATTTGTTATCTCAGCTAATATTTGTGTGCTGTCGTTCTTGTGCCGACCACAGAGGCCGGAGGTTTGAAAAGAAAAGACTAAAAATAGCTCATTCTACTCAGGAATAACAGCCAATTACGAGCATTCTTCTTCGTTCTTTTTGGCGAATCACATGCCAACCTGCTGCATTTCTCTAGCCTCCTCTTTTATTTTTGGATGACAGATCGAGAAGGATGAGGTAGGATGCGTGATGGATCTGACCAATGACAATCCATTATTTCTCCATTCTCCATTATACCTTGGTTCGTGAGAACCACTAATATCAGCAATGGAGAGTCGGAATTATAGGACAGACAACTTTGATCCCCCTAATAAGTAAGTACTTAGCACTTGAAGGACGGCCACTATAATTGAAAGTTACTAAACAATATACAGTGTGCTGATTGGTGCAAACACTTGTGGATCAGATACAGGATTTGTGCCAGTTAGGGGAGTTCTCATTGGGAGGTGACAGTGTAATAATAGTAGGAGAGGTGAAAAAATGGCCAATATTACACACATTAGGGGGTTTCAGACATCTGATTTTTTCACTGATATCTCAACAAAAAATTAGTCGAGAAATCGGGCAAGAAATCGACCACGAGAGACCGATTTCTGGGCTGGAATTTCTGAGCGACTGGATTTTCAAAAACCTGTAAATGACATTCAAGAGGTGAACTAGATATCACAGTGGGTGCACGTATTGTATTTTAAGTGGTGCAAATCGTACTTAGAGAAATATATGCAAATACACAGGGAACAGAAATTTGGTGAAAGATCAATTCCCATTTTTGTCCATGACAGAATCCAGAGCACTGAAGTGGAAATTTGCTCGATCTTTTAACCAATTTCTGCTTGAAAAATCGGATGTCTGAAACCCCCTATTGGACAAATGGAAATATAAATGGCTTGTACTTTACAAATACCTAACCGAAAAACTTGGACAAATGGATTGTACTTTACAAATGCTCTAGGAAGAATCATGTACAACTTTCTTGTATCATATAAATGACTCGCTATGGAACGTATACAAATATTTATGTTTCCCCCCGCCTCCTGTGACGCCCAGCCATTGTTCCGGCCTACGCTCGCGCCTTTTCCCCCTTCTCTTGACTGGTTTTGGCTACCTTGCGCTTCCCCGACCGCGTGCGCGTTGGTTTCTCTTCAGCGTCGAGGTACTTCACTTGATGCACGCCCAGGACTTCGACAACAAACGTTAACAAATCCGTCATACCAATCCACTTGCCTTCATCAAACACCGAATGCACTCCGCCATAGGCGACCTCCAACGCGATACAGTGGCGTGCTTTCAAACCAAGTGTAACGTCAAGAAGATGCAAACCGTCCTCGAGATCCAAGTCATATATTCCTTCCACCCCAGCCTTCCTGCCACGATACAAATTCGTTTTCAGCGCTGTCCGGTCAACCTCACCGCCCGGCCCCGCATCAGCAATCATTCGGAAAAATTGTAATACCTTGTGCATCCCTACTCCTTCCCCAGCGGCGATACCATGGGCTTCCAAAAATTCGTCCCACAACGCTGAGGTTACCAGCCCTGGTTTGCCGGCGGTCTCAAACACGGCATGTACGGCTTCATAGACGCAATCCTTCCACTCGTTTGCTGTCGTCAGACGAAACCCAGACTTCACGCCACGAACGAAACGGTCGAAGTGGATTCGTCTCTTGTTTTCGTCCACCCACTTGTCGACCAGGTCACACAAATCGCCGCATCCGTCTTCCCGCAAAATGTCTTCATGCGTCCACCAGTCTTTTCGTCGGCTCCACCGTATCGCACCTTGTACCCAAGCGCCAGTCACGGTCATCTTCCCGGTCGGAAATTCTCTCCACAGTAAACCTTTCTTGGGTCGCTCGACGTACCGCATTCACCACCCTCGCTGCGCGTGTCGCCAATTGTTTCCGTCGCTTGGCAACATCCGTTGACTTCGACGCTGTCTGACGGTGTGCGCACTGCACCGTTCCGGTGGAAGCGCTTCGGTTCAGCTACGGGCCCGAGCCAACCTCCTCCTCATTACCTCCTCCTCCGACTCTTCACTCTCGTCTGAGTACGGCTCTTCTTGCTGAGCTACTGACTCTCCATCTCTAGCAGTCGCGCTCCCTCCAGTCGTCTTGTCCCCACTTCTCGCGGCTGTTGCCCCCACTTCCGGCACCCGTCGCTTCGTTTCCGTGCGCGGGTGGGTCCACTTTTCTGCACCCACTTCAGTGGTTGCGTATCCCCCACTTGATGTGTCCACGTTTTTTGGATGACACGTCTCCATTCAAGGCCGCTACCGGCTGCGTTGGCGATGTAGTTGCACCCCCTACCCCATCCCCGGCTCCAAGCAACCGACCCCTCCCTTCGGAAACGTCTAAGCGTACGTCAGGAGTCGAGGATAGAGTAAGTGAGACCCCCTCCTCACCACGCGACTGGGCAGCGCCTTCTCCAGCGCCTGCACTCTTGTCGGTGTCCTGGTTATTCTGTCACAAGATCAGTCAGTCTCCGTGGCCAGACAATTGGACCTACCATGGGGTTTTCGATTCACTTGAGCTTTACAGGGGAAATTGTAAAATGACGACTCCATTCCGCAGCGCACCACTCATTTCCAGCCCTACTTCAGAGTTACTTCAGCTACTTCAGCCAAACCTCTAATACGACATGACCTCTGGAGTTTTATACCCTCCAAGACTTGATATGGTTTTGGTCCAAACCAACATTTTACCTGCCAATTTTTATATTTAATGTGGTTCACACAATTTGTACTTTTTTTGTACACAAGCGACCGATATACCATTTTGTAGGTTTTCTCTTCCACTATCTCCTTTTCTCACCTAAAAACAATAAAAAAATTATTAAACCAGACTTACCCTCCAATTGATCCTCATTAAGGGATTTAAATTGTACTCATTCCAATTGCCCGACTCAAAGAGCCAGAGCATTATTATTTATTGTCACTACCTCACTGTATCAGGATTGGGTGGTTTACGCGCCTGCTGCCTTCCTTGGATGTGGTAGCTGTTTCTACGACTCCCTCTCCGGAATCAAACCCTAATTCCCCGTTACCCGTTAATGCCATGGTAGGCCCATATCCTACCATCCAATGCTGATAGGGCAGAAACTCAATCGATTCATCGCGCAAAAGCACAATCTACCAGTCCGAAGACTGCATTGATTTCAATCAAATAAATGCTACCCGCCCGGCAAGCAGTTGGGTATTCATGCATGTATTAGCTCTAGAATTACTACGGTTATCCAAGTAGTAAGGTACAATCGATTAGACTATAACTGATATAATGAGCCATTCGCAGTTTCACAGTACAAATAGATTACAATTCTGGTTTGGGAGACTTAGGGATGCGTCTTGTCATAAGACGGAGACGAAGGATAAGCCTTGAGCCACCCAACGTAGAACGTTGGGCGGAGGCGCATTGCCGTGGGAATGTTAACATATCGGCATTCCCCCTCACCGCTTGGACCTTCAATGGTCCAATGAACTAAGGAAGCAACTTTCGTGAAGGGAAGTTGCTAATTGCATGTGTAGGCAAATTAGTTATCGATAAGAAAACTAGTTCGCCTTTCGAAAGGAGATTGCGTTCTTCATTCCGTTCCTGTCTGTATTTTACTTCTATTACTTCTAGTCATGGTTGGGACTGAGGTGCCTACAACGTACTTTTGAGTGGTACTGCGTCTTCGTGTGCGCCGTGTGCGAATAGCTTGCTATATGCGTGTGGTTGTGTGTGGATTGATGCGGACTTTAACTTGTTGCCGCTCGGGACGTTGACGAAATGGAGCGATCCGACCCGTCTTGAAACACGGACCAAGGAGGCTAACATGTGTGCAAGTGTTAGGGTGTCGAAACCCGGACGCGTAATTAACGTGAAGGGCAGCGCAAGCTGTCTGAGGTAGGAAACGTTGCGGACTTCGGTCTGCGATGTGGCACTATCGACCGATCATGAACCTTCGTGGGGAAAGATTTGAGTTTGAGCACATATGTTGGTACCCGAAAGATGGTGAACTATGCCTGAGTAGAGTGAAGCCAGGGGAAACTCTGGTGGAAGCTCGTAGCGATTCTGACGTGCAAATCGATCGTTGAACTTGGGTATAGGGGCGAAAGACTAATCGAACCATCTAGTAGCTGGTTCCCTCCGAAATCTCCCTCAGGATAGCAACAACTTATTTACGATAGTTTTATGAGGTAAAGCGAATGATTAGAGGATTCGGGGAAGAAACTTTCTCGACCTATTCTCAAACTTTAAATCTGTAAGACCTGTAGGTTTTTTAATTGAACTTGAGACTGTGAATATCAGGTTGCAAGTGGGCCATACGGGGTAAGCTCGTCTGGCGATGAGGGAAGAACCGAACGCAAAGTTAAAGTGTCAAAATGCTCGCTTACCTGGATACCATAAAAGGCGTTGGAAGTCGGAATCCGCTAAGGAGTGTGTAACAACTCACCTGCCGAATGAACTAGCCCTGAAAATGGATGGCGCTAAAGCGGGCTGCTTATACTTTGCCGTTAACGCGATATCATTTTTAATGTAAGTGTTACTGAGTAGGAGGGCGTGAGGGTTGTGAAGAAGCTTGTGGCGTGAGCCTGAGTGAAACGGCCTTCAGTGCAGCTTGGTGGTAGTAGCAAATATTCAAAAGCGAACTTTGAAGACTGAAGTGGAGAAAGGTTCCGTGTGATCAGTAATTGGACACGGGTGAGTCGATCCTAAGAGATAGGATAATTCCGTTTGAAAGCTTGGTTGTTTGGGGCGTGGGGTTTTACCTTGTGTTTGTATGCAACCTCGTGCATCGAAAGGGAATCAGGTTAATATTCCTGAACCGAGAAATGGATAATATGTGGTAACACAACCGACCCAGGAGACGTTAGCGTGGACCCAGGGGAGAGTTCTCTTCTTTTTAACAAGCATGTCCTACCTTGGAAACGGATTATCCGGCGATAAGGAGGATTCCTTGGCAAAGCACTTTACTTTTTTAAGTGTCCTGTGTGTTCATGGTAGCCCTTGAAAATCCTGGTTAGAGATTTATTCGCACCCTCGTTCGTACTCATAACCGCATCAGGTCTCCAAGGTGAGCAGCCTCAAGTTGATAGAAGAATGTAGATAAGGGCAGTCGACAACATAGATCCGTAACTTCGGGATAAGGATTGGGTCTGAGGGTTGGGTTTGAGGGTCTTTTTGGAGAACTTGTTGTGACCTACGTTAGACTGCGACTGGACCCTTCGGGGACCGGATGCAGACCGACGGTCGGGATGCTTTCGTTGTGCCAGAAAGAAAGGTGGATGGCTTTCGGGCTGACTACTGTTTCCTTGAGCGTTGAACAACTGTCTCAGAACTGGAGCGGACAAGGGGAATCCGACTGTTTAATTAAAACAAAGCATTGTGATGGCCGGAGACGGTGTTGACACAATGTGATTTCTGCCCAGTGCTCTGAATGTCAAAGTGAAGAAATTCAACCAAGCGCGGGTAAACGGCAGGAGTAACTATGACTCTCTTAAGGTAGCCAAATGCCTCGTCATCTAACTAGTGACGCGCATGAATGTATTAATGAGATTCCCACTGTCCCTATCTACTGTCTATCGAACCCACTGCCAAGGGAACGGGCTTGGAATAATCAGCGGGGAAAGAAGACCCCGTTGAGCTTGACTCTAGTCTGATGTTGTGAAATGACTTGGGAGGTGTAGAATAAGTGGGAGGCTTTTGCCGTCAGTGAAATACCACTACTCTCAATGTTATTACACTTATATCATGATGTAATATCTGCTTTGCTTCGCGGCGGCCCAGTTATAGTTGGAGGCCTGGCCTTTTGTCTGGGTGAATAACGTGAAAAACATCATCAGGCGGGGAGTTTGGCTGGGGAGGCACATCTGTTAAATGATAACACAGGTGTCCTAAGGTGAGCTCAATGAGAACAGAAATCTCATGTAGAACAAAAGGGTAAAAGCTCACTTGATTTTGATTTTCAGTATGAATACAAACCGTGAAAGCGTGGCCTATCGATCCTTTAGTTCTTTCGAATTTTAAGCTAGAGGTGTCAGAAAAGTTACCACAGGGATAACTGGCTTGTGGCAGCCAAGCGTCCATAGCGACGTTGCTTTTTGATTCTTCGATGTCGGCTCTTCCTATCATTGCGAAGTAGACCTCGCCAATTGTTGGATTGTTCACCCACTAATAGGGAACGTGAGCTGGGTTTAGACCGTCGTGAGACAGGTTAGTTTTCCCCTACTGATGAGTTCGTTGTCTAAACAGTAATCCAACCCAGTACGAGAGGAACCGTTGGTTCAGATAATTGGTAACTGCGGTTAGCTGAGAAGCTAGTGCCGCCAAGCTACCATCTGTCGGATTATGGCTGAACGCCTCTAAGTCAGAATCCATGCTGGAATAGACGATAATCACCTTTCCTGATGTAACGCGAATAGCGATAGGTGTCCTTTGGGCACTCAACATCATACAATTGCAACGCACCTCGCTATCTGTCAAATATCGATAGTGGGGAGTAGGCTGATTTCTAATTTCAAATATTAGAAAAGATAAATCCTTTGTAGACGACTTAACTAAAGAACGGGGTGTTGTAAACCTGAGAGTAGTCTTGTACTACGATCTGCTGAGATTAGCCCTTGTTCTATTGATTTGTTCAGAAATGAACACCCCCCAATACAAACCAATATAAAACAATGTAAAAAACAAGTGAAATAATACAAAAAAACAATGTTGTATAAAAGACAACATAAAACAATATAAAAACTGTGTTGTATAAAAAGAAAACACGAAAAACAATATAAGAAACCGCGCTGTACAAAAGACAACATGAATAGCAATGTTGTATATGAGACAGCATGAAAACAACCTAAGGGCAGTGTTGTATAAAAGACAACATGAAAAAAATAAAAAACAATGCTGTATATGAGACAGCTTAAAATAATATAAAACAAGATACCATTTCTCCCTTTGCGAGGTGGCACAAACACATAAAGTGATTTACTTTCACTAAGTTCTTGGGGGAGGTAGACAAAATGCTTCAAGGCCATTAATGCTTTAAAAGCACTAACACTTAGTGTTTTTCGCCTCATACTGTTAAGGATAATGAATGACTTTATATGGGAAATTATAATTGCTTTCAACTTGTACGGGGTGCTTTTGAAAAGTATTTCGCTAATGTTATTCTAGCTTAATTGACCGACTTTAGTATGAAATTTTGTTTAGGAAATAGTGATGCTTTCACTTGTGCTAGTGTTTTCGCTAAGTATCTTCGCTCTTAAACAACAACGACTACACCCCATTCAGTGACGACGAGGCGTCTATTCAAGACCGACCAAGCCGCATAGGAGGTAAGATTAGATTTTAATTCATTTAGTACAGCATATTACTCAAAAAAATAATATAATAAATGA
>MIQA02001165.1:56499-67471 GCA_001887855.2 Sclerospora graminicola | reverse complement strand
GTACGACGAGATGTCAGCTGACTTTCGCGAGAGCGTTCTTGCGGACGGACGCTGTATCTCATTGCCATCGACACCGAAACCGTAGACGCTTACCGCACACGTAGCAATCGTAAGCTCAGACGCAACCCAATACAGATGCCAAACATAATTCCAATCATTAGCCACCAGCATAATTCACAGCTTAGAACGCACCCATAATCGCAATTGTTAGTCTGCGTAGAAAGAAACCACATTATAGAATACAACCGTAATCGCAATTGTTAGTCTGCCACAGAAACCTTAATTCAGAACGCACTCATGATCGCAATTGTTACTGCCCACAGAAACCACGATACAGCACGCACTCATAATCGCAAACGTTAGGCATAAGTTTGATGGTTACCGAGTCAAAGTGGACTGAGTAAGTGCCATATTGGGCAAGCGGTCGCACCTTTTTCCTGGTAACAGATCTAAACCAATTTGGGAGCTAAACGCTACTGGAGAAATAGGTAATGTACTATTATTTTCTCAATATCCATTAAATTACTTGTGAAGTCTGTCAATCAGGCAGAAAATATCACACCAACCTTGAACTCACGCTTCTTTAAAAGAACAGTTTTGAATTTTGAATTCGTCAAGTCTAGGTTTAATGAAGGCATATTTGAAGAGCTCAACTAGGTGCGGCCACTTGGGCTAACATAGAGTACTATCATCAGAAATAAGACGTGTTCTCGCACTTATTAATCGAGATGTCATACAATGATGTTTTGGTTATTATAGTGTTATTTATAATTGTAGTACTGTGTAGAGCGTGCATAAGAACGGGCCAATTTTATAACGTTATGCGTTGTAGGTAATATTAGTGGCTCTCACGGTTTGAAGGCAGGTAAGTAAAACTAGCCTATCAGAGCGTATCTACGAATGTTCAACCGTGAGACTCTATTGCATACAGCAAAGTGCCCACAGGCACGATTTAAGTCAATGATGTAAAATGAACGCCGCGGTGTCATTACTCGGTATATATTACCCTATATATTTAACTAAGTCCGATTGTGTGTTTGACGTCTAGGCAAAAATCAGCCAATCAGGAATACCCCCAAATGCTCATTTTCGCCTTCAGCAAAAATCGGTGGAGGCAAACGTGTGAAAAAAAAGGCGTTGATGGCAAACTGAAGGTATGCTCTGATTGGTTAGTTTTTCCTACTTTTACTTACATTCGAAGCGTGAGAATTACTATTTAAGTATTGAGCCACGACTTTGTCCTTATTGAAGCCCTCTGAACTGTGTTTAAGGGGGGGGCGTTCTTATGGACGCCCTACACCGTAGTTCTTTTGTAACCCAATCTTTCTTACGCTTCCTATCCCCGAGGAAGTGTCTTCAGTCACTAGTTCTAGAGTGGTACGAATTCAGAGTAACCCTATACCTCAGCAGGCCCATTTTTCATACAAACAAGTTTTCTGAAAACAGGCTCGCAACCCCGTTTCCACCACTCATTCCTTTCGCAAAAGCAGCACTGCTGCTGAAATGGCTCGGAAGTATTCGATCACAAGCGATAGCCACAGCTCAAGCGACGATGATGCCTTTATTGCGGAGTTCAAGTAGCGGCGCCGGCGAGTATAGTGACAACACTAAAAATAAACATAGGCGCTATGGCCACGTTGACGCAAACCCGAAACTGCCGGCCGTTCTTGGGCAACTATCCGTCGTGGGAAGCGTTTTATTTTGCTTTTGACAAGTATCAAGACCAGGCGTATCAATTGTATCGGGTGCGTTCGTCCGTGTCGATTGTGGATCGAAACCTAGCCCGAATCCAGGCAGCAGCAAAGGACGGAACATCTTCTGTGTAATTTGAGCTCGCGCATGGTCAGTACTATCACAAGTCCATCTGTACTCACGGTTGGACGCCCTCGGACAAGGGCGATGGAAAGCGCACGAATCACACCGTCCGTGGGGTGAGGTGCCGTGCCGAGCTTCGTGCGTCGCCCAAGCTCTCCAAGCGAGGTAAGTACTTGTTCGGAGTTAACCATTACCACACACGAAGTCACCATCTACACGTACGCAGAAGAACGGCGCATAAAAAGCGCCGAGAAGTGCAAGACCGCCGAGACCATGTGGAAAGGTTCGTTCAGGTACGTGGCTGATTGTTGTCTAACTCTGTGCTTTGCAGGCGGCATGAAGAAGAAAACGGTCCTCGATTACCTGCGTGATGCGAGTGGAATCCCACTGGTACCGAAGGATATCGAGAACATGGTGGCAGAAATGAGAAAAAAAGCGACGGAGAGCAAGCATGAAACGAACGGGTACATCGCCTACTTCACGGACACCATCGGATTTACGTCCTGCATTACTTCCCAGACATATCATATGCGAAGAACAGCCCAGCGATTCGATGAAGCGTTATGCGTAGATGCTACATACGGAACTACTGTTAGCCGGTGGGTCACTTTTTTGTCACTAACTTCTCACCAACTCCCACCTACTCGATCACCAATCTTGAAAGATATCGTCTCTTCAGTTTTATGGCTACCGATTCGTTTGGGGAAGGGAGTTTTGTGCAACACTCACTCTTGGATGGCAAGAGTATGGCAAACATGCGAGCTGCAGTCGTGGCGTTCAAGAGAAACAACTCATCCTGGGTTGACGTGTATGTACTTGTTATCGACAAGGATTTCAAAGAGATGGGTGTTCTGCGTGACGAGTTCCCTTCTGCAGCAATCATTTTTTGCCACTTGCATGTTATTGATTATCTGCACCGTGAACTTACCAAGGCCAAGTATCGATTTGATAAGTTCACCAAGGTCAACATGAAGAACTTCGTTTCCTTGATGGTGAAGGCGGAGCCTGAGAAGGACTTTGATCGCTACCTCGCCTCTATGCAAAAGTTGTGCGGTGAGGATCTCCGGCACATTGATAATTTTACAAGAAACTGGTTGAATTGTAAGGAGCTTTGGTGTACGTTTCTACGTGGGCATATCTCGCACCTCAGCAAAAATACAAACAATCAACTTGAAACTTCATGGGAAGCTTCAAAATACGTTCTTTCAGCGTACCTTCAAATGGATGAGTGCTTTTAGCAACTGTGGGAGCTGTAGAAGACGAACGAATCCATATACAAGCTGTGATGGGGTACCATTACGTAAGTGATATTCAGTAAATATAATAGTTCAATTTCAGACGTGTTGTCTGAAATATGAATATTGGATTAGAAGTTATCATAGTCCACAAAGAAATCCGATTCGGATGTAAATACCGAATTCAAGAGTAGTATTAGATCAGTTTTATATTAAATGTTTGTATGATTAGTTTGGATTTAATTATAGCAGTTAGCAACCACACATAATATATTCACTTTTAAGCATACCGCCTTGAAGCCACGTGTCTTTGTTGCATATCCATATATATATAACTAAGGGACTATTAAATGTACTAAATAATCTGCTCCTAAGTATAATACTAATTAAACTATCGAGAGACAAATTACATTCGTTCCTATTCTAATCGCACTCTTCCTCACCTACAATTTTACAGTGTAAGCCTGTAACAGCTAGCCTGTTACACCTGGTAGCTCTTTGGGGTCCGTCCTAATGACCACGGTTCGTTTCGCCCACTACTAACTAGCGGAGCGCGGGTTTAAGAGCAGGTCAAACTGTTCAGTTAATTTTGGGTAGAGTACACCAAAGGTTATGTTGGACCTAGGGATAAAAAAACAAAATACGTTTCGCTTTCTAAGACACAAGTCGTCATTGGTCCACAGCAGAGTAACAAGGTCCCCTCTAGTTGTTATTGGTTTGCCCGGGGAAGGTTGAAAGGTACCCACCGGAGGTCCGATGACCGGGAGTCGCTGTGAAACCTATACTCAACTCAAGTCGCCCGTGTTTGGAACATCGTTTAGTTCTACTGGAAAGGGTGGTGATGGCTTGGCTTACTATGGAATATCGTGAAGTATTGTTTGGATTCCCGACAACGCATAAGATTGGATTAACCCCTTTATTGTGTTTGGGTAAGCTGGCCGATCGATTACTCTCGGTCCAGCCTTTGCGGTATAAAAAATTTAAGTAGAGCGCCAGTCTGCTCCCTGGTGAAGATTTCCGCCCAGGAGCAACCCTAGTCCTAACCCTCGTCCACCTTTTTTACCGGTTTTTATCTTTTCGCCCTAGCGTCCACTAAGCGAGGGTAACCGCCAGTGCTGACGGGTGCACAAGGTGGGCTATACAGAACATGGATCATCCCAGTCGTCACGACAGCGCTGCTCAGTCTTACGTTCCGTTAAGGTATCCGACAACCTCCGACCACATGATGGTGGTAAGAAGATGTGGTGTATCTCTTCTTGTTGTGAGGAAGGCACCGAGACTGTACGTACTCGAGCGTTGTAAGATAGCAGTACATTTTTCGAACTGAACGCCGCAAACACCCAACAAGTCGAGTATCCACACCAGGTCACAAGCAAAGTCGTCAAGGCGATTCCCTAAACAGAAGAAGGAGTCAAACACGCGCAATTTCTCCTCAGAGCGAGTCGCCCTCACAGTGCTGGGAGTCTGGTGAGGCATTTCTCCGTGAAAAGGTGTGGTTAACTGGCGAAGAGTTTGCCATCAGACGCAACGTTCCGTGTGAGGGTCAATGCACGAGAACTTCATCTGCCTGCACAGGACGCATCGTCTTCCGCTCGAAGCACGCGCCTCCCAGAAGAAGAAGAAGAAGAAGAAGCAGACGTAGCTCTATCCACCAGACTACCCACCAAATATGCAATTGCAATGACAAAATCTAAGTGGCAACCCCCAACGCAGGTATAAGCCGGCAAGTACCAGGTTTGAGACAGTCCACGTATCTCGCCGGATGCGTCCGAACCGGGCCAGACGTGGATAGTGGACGCAACGACGCCCTCAACGCCATCTCGATCGTCTTCCTCGTAGAGATTTAGGTGGTCGTCATCTTCAACAGCGAGCTCAAATGAGTTGACAAGCGACATGACAGCGGCGTGGTCTGCTCCGCCGTGCAATAAGGTGTTGGAATTTGGATGATGTTATTCTCGATGAAAACTGGCATGAAATTCCAGCTAACGAGATTAACGTGGTTTCTTACAGAGTGTGAATTTTAGGTTAAGTAGTATTTTAGCCAAAATTACACTTAATCTTTAAATAATACATACTTTCATATTTGTCGAGTAAACAACACTTCGGGCACTTACCTCCTAAGCGACTCTCTCACGCCTCGCACTGACACGCGAGGCAACTAAGCAGTACAGACGCATTATTCTGATAGACATCCCCCATACTAATCGATAGAACCGCACTTTCGCTACAAGAGGACATTTAGATACACTAACCGATGGCTATCTGTTACAAACAAACTTGAGGACCTTACGCGCTATACTACATTTTCCTACAGGTAATGAGCCCAAGGTTGCGGGCGTAGGATTGATTTATTAAGTTCTCAAAGTTTACTATGTTTTTCATTTAAAGTATGATTTTCGGTGGAAGTCCCCTGTGCCAAAGGGAGACATAGGTTTATTTTTCTCGTTCACTCTCGTGGTTACGTGGTTACCTAATTAAATGATGACTGAAGAGGAGTTGATATTGCCGCCATAATGGAGTATATGAAGAGGTTAGAGAGCAAGATCGATGCAATGGAGGAAGAGAAGTCACAAGCGTCTGGCTCCATTGCATTACCCAAGTCAAATAATGGCTCCGAGAACTGTAGCGTGTTTCGAGAAGCAGTAAAAAATTACGGTCCTTTCGGTAAAAGGATGACTATGAAAGATTTGGGTGGAGACAATGGCATCGAACGTGGTGCACAGTACATGCGCCACGAAGAAAAGACCAAGGAGCGGCAGAATGTTTGAAAATCAAGAAAGACCTGCTGGAAATAACATTCGCTGGACCGGAAATATGAAGATTCCGAAATGAACAATAAGAAGCTTTACGGGAGAGGAGATTTATTCCGGAGTTGGAGCAGGCTTCAGGAAGTGGGCCTACCTGTTCATCGAAGTGGTCGAAGTTGCGAATTATTTTGGTTTTGAATGGACGAAACGTCTTAAATTGAATAAATTAAGTGAACACTTGGAGGGCGTAGCAGCAAAAGCTATTTCAAGCGAATATTACGACTTGGTGACAAATATCTCACGAGTTATATTTCGTCTTGAATCAATTCTTGAAAGTAAATATTACGCATCAACAAGCGGTAGCGCTCTTTGCACAAGAAAATGCTGTTCGGAGGTCATGGATTTTTTGTACTTAGTGGCTTTGGCGCGCGGGAGTGGCTCGCATGAAGGTTTGATTGTGGAATATATAGTTAGATACGCTGCACCTGGATTGAAAATGGGTTTGATGATACGATATAACCTACAACGTGTTCACTACATGCAACACACACAGGAACTTCCTGCGTGGGCGCAAGAATTAGAAGACGACGCAGTAAAAACTAAAATACAACCGAGAAACATTGTTGAATTTCGTGGAGGAAAAAAGGAAAAGGACGTGTTTTGTTTGCGGTATGGATGGGCATACACAGAAGTATTGTCATCAAGGTGTTTGTAGAAATCAAACCAAGTACTCAGAACGTAAACCCAAAGCAAGATAGGAAGAAAATAATAAGAAGAATTTCGTGGTATAACGATTGAATGCGACGGAAAACCGGTGAAGGCACCGAAGAAAGCCATACTAACGGATGACGATGTGTGGAACATCGACAGCGGCGCCATCCGGCACCTCGTGTCCAGTGAATTTTTTTTTAGAAGACGCAAAGACGTGCAATGACGGCGAAGTCTTGTTATTACCAGATAGAGCCAAACTCAACGTTACGAAGGTCGGAAAAGTGCGACTAAAGACAAAATGCTCGACTATATTGCTCTCTAAAACTATGCTCCAAATCTGCCCAAGAACCTCATTTCGCTAAGAAAAAAAAATTCGATGAAAATAGGGTGCACACTTAAAGATAGTGGAAGAAAAATGCAGATAATGTATGGAAATAACATATTGTTTGACGTGGACGTAACGGGCTGCGTGTTTACTGCAAGAATGAAGTTGATAAAAGAATTAAGTACATCTAAGAAATTATTTAATATGGTGATGTCAGCTATACAGGATGATGTGTGTGACGATTCACGAGGAGGATGGCTACATCATTTTCATTTACGACTAGGACACTTGTCATACGACACTGTGAAGAAAATGGCTAAGGACCCAGCATTGGGAATTAAGCTGACGGACAGGCGCAGACCCAAGTGCAAGACCTGTGCTGAAGGTAAGGCAACAAAAACAACACAGTCAATACAAAATTGTGGGCAGAACAACAGAATCGGTGGCGTTAACTGCAGTGACTTGAAAGGGCCAATCACGCCAAAGCATCGCCGTGGAAATAGATATTTGGTGGTATTTGTGGATCACTTTTCGAATGATGTGCGAGTATTTCCTGCAAAATCAAAGGACCAAGCTGAAAAAAAGTTTGAACATTTCTTGACGTGGTTCGAAAGAGAATTTAATTGTCGTATTTTTTTTGAGAACCGGTGACGGTGGAGAATGTCGTAACGTGGATTTATTTTGCAAGCATACTGGAGTAAGACGACAGATCACAAAAGCAGGAAGTCCAGCTTTGAATGAAAAAGCGGAGCGGATGAACAGGACAATCTTTAATATGATTAGATGCATGATTTTTGGATCTGGAGTCCTGTTAATGTTTTGGTCGGAGGCAGTGGAATATGCTAGTTATATTATGAACCGAAGTCCGACACGCGCGAATATGAAGAAAATATCGCCAATCGAAGTTTGACGAAGAAGGCAGCAAACATTAACGATATAGTGATTTTTGGATCGTCATGCATGATGCAAGAAACAAATCACTTGGTAGGCAGGCTGAAAAAACGTTGATTTTAGAAAAAAAACTGTGATGTCAAGGGTTAAAAGGTACTACTTCTAAAGACGGAGTGGTCACGACTACTAGACATGTATATCAAGTGGAAACATTGGGTGACAAAGGGAATGAAAAGTTGGCGCGCATGCTGAACGACGATATCGGAGGCAATGCAGTTTCGACGGAAAGAGCAGATGAAGTTCGTAAAAAAAGAAAAATTAAAGAAATACTGCAGAGAAAAATCAACTAGGAAGGTCAAGAAGACGCAGAAGTTGATTAAGCTGGAAGAAACCAAAAAGGAACGTGACACAAACAATGAGAGTATTCCGAATGAAAATGATGAGCAAAGTGGAACAAATGAAGAGAATTTATTTCTTGCGTATGCGGTTTGCGACACGAACTGCTAGATATTGGAAAAAATGCTGGTATCCCGGATCCGAAGAGCTATTTCGAGGCATACAAGGGAAAGCAGTCTGAGAAATGGAAAGTGGCAGAAAAGGCGGAGTTGAAAGCCTTACAAGATCTACAAACATTGGAATTGATGATAAAAAACGATGGAGTAAAGACTTTACCGACCAAGTGGTCTTACAAAACCGAATTGAAGAATGATGGTACGGTGGAACGTTATAAAGCGAGACTAGTAGCTCGTGGTGACAAGCAGATCTACGTGGAATATTATTTCTTTACGTTTTCGACAGTCATGACGACCAATAATATCAAAGTTATTTTGATACTGTCTACTGTGTGGAATGTGCCAGCAAGGCACGGAGACGTATCCGAAGGTGGCTACAGAAGCGAAGTATGATATTTACTTGCATATTCCTCAAGGTATGAAGATATCGAATGAAACATTGAAAGAACTGAAGGTAGCAAGTTTGAAGGTGTTGATGTTGAAACTGAAACGCAATCGCTATGGTTTAAAACAGGCTAGAAGATTATGATATGAGCTGTTACGTGAAACGTTGCTTAAGAAGAATTTTTCACATTGTTTAACGGATACCAGCGTCTTCGTACGAGTGGATGATAGAGGAACTATAGTGATTGGAGTCTATGTCGATGATTTACTGGTCACCGCGACGCAAGCAAGACTTGTGGACGAATGTTTTAGGGACATGCTGGGGTTGCTATTGAAAGAAAGTGAGGAAATTTCTCGGCATGAGAATATTAAGAGATCCTGTGGACGGCTACACCATAGACCAAGTAGGGACTATTGTGGAGATACTTGAAAGAAATGGATTGAAGGAAGCAAAGGATGTAAGGACGCCTATTTCGACTTTGGAAGTTACGAGTGAATTAAATGATTTACTACCCAGTACATCTCGTGGAAACATGCCTACAGTGAAAGATTTTGAGTCTCTCGTGTGACGTTTGCTGTGAGTTTAAAGCGTTCCTCGCCCGGACATCTCGTTTGCCGTGCATCGTGCAACGAGGCACACGCACGCACCAAATTTATGTGGTTTAAGGTGGCGAAAAGAATATCCCGATACTTAAAATGCAGCAAGGATTTAAAGCTACATTTACGTGGAGATAACGAACCAAAGCGGCCGTTACCAATTGTGAACTATAGCGATGCAGACTTTGCAGCTGACCATGATGATCGAAAAAGTGTGTGCGCAAATGTGGTTTTTGTAAGTGGAATTAAAGCAGGGTGGAACTGTAAAAAGCAGGGATCCGTTGCGTTATCAACTGCAAAGGCGGGGTTTGTCGTGGCTGCTGCAGGTGAAAGAGAAGCCTTAGGCTTAAGAGAATTGTTTAAAGAGTTTTAAATCAAGGCATGAACTCCTATCGTACTGAAAACCGACAACCAATTCGCTATTAAGCAACTTAAAAGCGAGGAAAGTGCGGCTAGTGCCAAGCACATTGACGTGAAGTTGAAGGTTTTGAAGGATTTCGTTAAAGGGAATTGTGCCCGACTCCAGATCAAGTTATACTCCGCCGTCAGCTGGCTTTGGCTCTGGGGAGTACAAACCTACACATCCATCTCTACCCCCTAACGCCGCCCGCCCTTGACAACGCGTCTGATACAAAGAAAGCTGATAGCCCCCCGAAGCCTGAGAGGAAAACCAAAGTGGAGGACGAGGTGGAAGAACATAAAACAGAAGAAGATGAGGAGGAGGAAGAAGAAGAACTGCAGGAGGAAATTGAGAAAGAAATTCTGGATCAGTGGTTGCCTCTCAACCTGGAAGAGCTCACAAAACCGGTGCCCAAGACGATCAAATCCAAACCTCGGCCACGTACACGATAAGTAGCCCGTTCGAGGACTCGATGGCTTCGGCGACACACATTCAAGGCCGTTTCATCACATGGAGTAATCATAATAATCAGAACCAATATATGCTCCAATCTTTCATTGTAATCAAAATTACAGTATCCCCCTTGAGTGATGTCACTCCTAATGCAATCTATAGCCTCACTCTTGCGTGGCGCTAAAAAATAATGTTCGATATGGAATAATATAACCGAGTCACAAGCGATAGCATTAATTAATTATAAGATTAGTAGAGAAAAGCACTCACTAAGGCGCCCTGTAATGTCTATCACAGAGACACGGATCTGTCTCCGGTTGTCGTAAGGCAGGAATCGAATACACAATTACACAATTCTAATGCATTTTATTGGTCATGCCGCGGGTCACCACGAACACTGTCTTCTCAGCCCTCGAACACTCTCTTCTCTGCCCAGTCGTCTTTCCACCACATCGATTCTGTCTTATCTGTGATTTATGCGTCTTTGTTTGTATGTTGAGCATTCTTTTCATTTCTGTCAACTCTTGCATTAACTAGTGATACGGCCGCGGTTGAGATAATGGGTATGGGCTCTGCATCTTGATAAAACAGGCTAGAAAGGGTATTTAACAACCTTGAATCCTCTTTTCTTCCTCAGGGTGTACTCTCGCCGCTGATAAAATTAACATTGCCTTATGAGTTAGCAAATCCGCTGGTTGATTATGCTTTCGTGCAATGTCAATTATACTGATTGTTTCAAAATCAGATAGCGATAATTTCACTTTGTTGAGCCATACTGCTAGCGACGCTTGATTACATCGCCAATCACCATCCACTTGTCCGATAACATTTCGCGAATCTCCACATACAATCTCACTGCGAATGTTATGACATCTAGCTAGTTCAAGCGCTCCAAGTAACCT
>MIQA02001165.1:8686-56479 GCA_001887855.2 Sclerospora graminicola | reverse complement strand
TGGTGACTGATCTGATCCTTCCGGTCATCTGGCCGGTCTTCATGCTCGTCAGGATCTATGTTTAACTTCATCTCACCTTGTGTACCCGTCGATCGGGGCTGATTACACTCACTTAGGTGGACTCGGTGACGAAAACGATGATCTTGATCAGGTCGGAGGGGATGACCTTCTCGAGACGGGGGGTGTCCTCGGGTGGAAATCTTCACCGGAGAAGGGTTGGGGTCGATACTTAATCAGTATCTAGGCACTGATCAGGAAAGTTCGTCTGATCAGGCCAGCCAATGAGAGAGAGATATAACGAAACCAAGAAAACGCGATCAATCCACGATCTTCCACAGTAATCCACAGACGTTATCTCCACAAAACCTTTACCAATATTATTAACGTGTTCCAAACACGTGCGCGTTGCGGGTGAGGTTAGATCACCTAAAAACAAACCCGTCGGGGGTCTTCCGGTAAGCCAAAAAATGCGTCTAAGCGCGTCTTAACCGGGAAATAGTTGAGCAAGAGGGGACTAATCAACCCTGTGCTCCCAATGACCGCACACGTGGCGGAGCGACTCTTTGCTTTAAGGGGAAAATCTAAACCTGTTATTATATATGCAATGACCTATACCTGTGTACCATACCTCAACTCATGCCTGACCTTTACTTCGAACCTATTTACTTCGTCGCACGGTTGCGTAACACTCTCTTGCCCATCCTGGCTGCACCTTCAAGCTGACCTGTACCGATTCTGCCCTGATCATGACCCGACTCTTCAGAAGATCTTCAACCCATCCTGATCTTCAACAAACGACCTTGAAACCACTTGAGACCTGCTCTTCAGCACTTGTTCACTTCATATATAGTCCGACAAACCGAGAACTTACTTGCCCTTGCATATCAACGCTGATCAGAGGCTGATCGGCCCTGATCACGATCGCCATAGTGATCAACCAAGTGATCAGGTGGTGATCAGGCTGATCAGCCCTTGATCACCTCGGGAACGCTCTGGGTCATCATCATCACGACTCAACTCATCTTCCAAACCACACTTCCGATCTTTATACCTTGTCAGGGCAACCATACAACACCGATCAAGGCTGATCAGGCCTTGCCACATCATCTTCGGACCAACCAAAGGTTCACATCACTCATACAACCTGTTAATCCACCTGCCCGATCTTCATTCATCATTTGATCTTCATTCTTCGGGCATGACAGGCCAATCAGGCTGTAACTTCGTATCATAGCCAGCTTCAACCACTATAACATTCAGAGATCGGCTGGTCACCTGCCCTTGGTATGTCATGTCGACAGTCACTATTTCTTATTACATTCCACGAGAACTCCACTTAGTGACTGTGACAACGAGCGTGATCGTGATCTCCATCATTCTGCCAGTGCCTGGGACTGGGCTTAACGACCATACTTGGCTGATTCTTCCACGTCGTAAGTATCCGTTGGCCACCACCTTTTCTTCTTGATCGTGATCGACCTTTTCCCACCCATCAACCGTCATATGTTGATGGGTGTTCTATCGTCACCAATCAACGGCCATGTGTGGTCCACTTCAGTCCCAATATTTTCCGATCGCTTCACCACAGCCGCCCCTGAGACTAACTGTAGCCGCACAACGACTGCAGTTCGACTCACTCACTTTTGAACTTCCTCTCTGGTGATCATCATGGCTGACGCAAGCCAATATCCTCTTCCTTCTTCGTCTTCTTCGGCTGCCCGCCCGATCGCTTCTTCGCCCTCCGTCTCCAGCTCGGCTGCCCCTGCGATCGCCCCGATCGCGACTTCTACGCCGATCACGACCAGCCTCATCCGACCGACCACGGCTCTTGCTTCATATCGACCATCTTGGAGTCTTCCTGCTCGACCTCCGTCCGATCGCCCTCTCCGTTCCTTGGAGCAGCTCACTCGTCTGATAGATGGATCGGGCCCATTCACGTTGGGGCCCGTGGAGGCTTGTCGGCTACGATCGGAACTCCGAAGTGCCATTCCCGAGTTGGTTTCTCTGTACGATACCAACCCGGCACTCACGGCTGAGTTATCCGATC
The DNA here is from genome assembly GCA_001887855.2 of Sclerospora graminicola. NCBI lineage: Eukaryota > Oomycota > Peronosporomycetes > Peronosporales > Peronosporaceae > Sclerospora > Sclerospora graminicola. The sequence continues at coordinate 54,432 of MIQA02001165.1, read as the reverse complement.
GTCGGATCGCGGCTGATACTTCGGCACGTGATTCCGCTGATCTGGCTGCCCAGCTGTCGGCTCTCCGGCTAAATCATGACCGGCTTGGCAAAGAGCATGACCGGCTTGACCAAGACCTGCGGGACCTGACTGATCGCTTTCAGGGTGTGACGATGGAGCGTGATCAGTTGTCGGCTGACCTCGCTGCCCTTCGACTTTCCAAGCCCTCGGATACCGTCGCCTCCTTACAGTCGCTGATCGACTCGATGGCTATCACCATCCGTGATCAGGGTACGTTCATCTCGTTCACTCCTTTTGTAATCCGTTTTTGACTCCCCGTGTTTATTTCCAGATGAACGTATTGAGGCGATGAAGGATTCGATGGTCGAGATGGTAGATCATCTGCAACGCATCGATGATCACCGTCTCAACCGTGATCAGCTACTGTGTGACAAGATCCGCACTGCCGAGGACGTAGAACGTCGGGAGATCGAGGCTCGCTACTCGGATGAACAGGTCCAGCTCTTGGCCAAACAACTTTCTGATTCTCGCATCGGCCGTACCGATATACAGAAGAGGTTGTGCGAGAGTCGGAAAGTGGCTGAAGATTGCCGGCACGGACTCAATCTTGCTCGGGTTAAACTTGAAGCTCTAGAGCTTGATGATCACGCCTGGCTTCAGCATAACGCTGACCTGAAAAGTCTCGCGGTGCAAACCATAGATAGGTGGACCAAACCAGATTCAGGATCAGTCCGGACGGCCTTGCAGCGACTTCCCGGCCTGATCAGCTCGTTCACTCCATCTGGCACATCGCCGCAGTCTCCTGCGTTTGCCCCGCCTTCGCCCGCGTCCTCCGTCGCTTCTTTGCCTGTTCGTAGTGCTGATCAGCCCGTGATCAGCACTTCACAAGCTCCCGCGTCATCTCAATCTCGTCCACCGGCGACTCCACGACCAGCGCCTTCGGCCTCGAGTTCTGGGAAGCGTAAGCAGACCAGCTCGTCGAAGCAAAGGATGAGTCTCGCCAAGCGATCACGTCTTATGGTTGAATCGGATGACGAATCAACCGATCTGGACGAGAGGACGTTGTCTGTTCTGGCCCGATCGCGCAGCACTGATCGCCGTACGCCAGCACCGAGTTATTCCGGGGTGAATTCGCTGGCTCAGGCCGTCACTTTACTGGAGTCAGATGACGACGATGACGATGATTTCGAGGAGGAACCACCGGCTCAAGCTGATCCTGACATTCCTCCGACGACCACTGGGGCAGTGATCGCTCCGCCACCCAATTTTACGGGCGTCTTCATTCCTGCAGATCGATCGTCGATCAAAGAAAACGACTACAGCTACGATCCGAACCGACCGTTCATGGATCTGTATGTCGTTATGCAGGGGAAGCCGACTCCCGCTCACATGGCCACACGGAAACCTTGGAGTGGTGATCAGGTCTGGGATCTGACGCCTCGGGTTCTCGAAGTGCGGCAGAAAAGCGTCCCTCGCTTGTGGTCCCGCCCGCCAGGCTGGATCTTCCCGATCAGATCGCCGGCACCCAAGGACAAGCAGTGGCAACCAAGGTTGCTGACCAGAAGTGCTATCGAACTTATGATCGATTCGGCACCCTGGGATGCCCTCCTGACACCCATGCCCGGGCTGACGTTCCCTGATCGCCCTTGGTTTGTCGAGCTACAGGGGCGCCTGGCTTTATATTACCAAGAGCACGTGCAAGCGATATGGGAGACTACTCACCATTTCCCGATCACGACGGCGATGCGCAAGGACGCGTGGATCGAGCATTACTATCATGCTCGCAAGCGTCGTCGCACCAAAGCTGGAGCTGCCTGGGCCACGATTTGCGACTATGTCGTCGACGGAATTCGGCACGGCGAGTGTGATCTGGACGTTTTCCTACTCCCTGGCGTCCTGCATTTAACTGTTCGTCGAGCGGGATCGCGAGGCCTCAAGGCTGACGGCGGGGATTGGTATCCCGGTTATGGACACATAACTCCAGTCGCCACACTGCGTGATTGCTTGCTCTGGACCGATCAGCATGAGCCTTGGCGAAACCAGTTCCGATCGAGTCCCATGGATCATCCAGGGTACAAGATCTCTCGCCTGCGTACTAAATATGGTCCATGATCGTCGTGATAACCAACTTTTATTCCATTCTCCATAATCACTTAATATATCACGACATTTCCTGATGATCTTCTCGTTCCACTTTCGTAAATCTTGTACATGTCTCACTAACACTTCCATCTTGTAGGTCGATCACTCTCATGCGTACCAGTATAATTCTTGAGTAATATATGTATGTATATGCATCCGTTTCTTCCGAACCAGTCCAACCGCCCTGATCTCCACTTGCCCGATCATCGTATTTGCTGATCAGTCACAATGTGTCAACCCAGGCTATTGAGATTCCTGGTTACCCTCTTCGTGGGTTTGCATCACTTCAAATCGATTCCTTCTCACCCGATCACGTTCGAATTCCCTCAGTAACGCTCCACAGTTCAGATCACGCTCATCTACCCATTCGGGATCGTCATAACCCTTCCAACGAACCAAATATTCACGGTGGGTCCGGCCAAAACGGGTCTTCTTGCCTGATCGGGTATCCAAAACCTTCTCCACCTCGAATTCGTTCGGGTCCAATGCTCTTTCCCAACTATCTTCGGGTAAGAGAGCCTCATCAAAATCAAACCTTGGCTGATCATCTCCTGACAGCCTAGTTTTAGGCCGATCAGGGTATTCTCGGACCAGTTTCAACTTTGACAAGTGAACAATCGGGAAAATTCCATAATCAGTACCCGCGGTAATCAGTCGAGCGGCATGATCACCGATTAGTTCGGCTACGCGGAACGGTCCATGCCATAAATGTGCTAATTTCTTGGCATATCCTTCTTTCACACGATCCAAGTAAAGCCAAACTCTTGATCCTGGCTCGATATTATGCGAATCAGCCTGATCATTGTTCCGATCAGCTCTTTCTTGGATAGCCCTTCGTAATCGTTCGTTGACCTGTTCCCGTGCGTGTTGGTAGTGACGTTGGAGTCCCATACGCCATCGACGAGCTTCGCGATCTCGACCTCGTGTGCAACCGACAGGGATCACCGACTCGATGGTAGATCGGGGGTCCCAACCATATGCCAGATAGAATGGGGTATCTCCCCTGATCCGATCAAACGAGGAATTCAAAGCAAACACCAGTCTATTCATCCCAATCTTGTTGCGCGGAGTCTGCGACATACATCTTAATAGCCCTGGTCAACGTTTGTACCATCCGCTCGGCTTTACCATTCGCCTGTGGAGGGTACGCCATGGTCGCGCTCTGTTTCTGGCCAAGCATCTGATTAAAAGATCGGAACACTTCGGCCATAAAACCTGGTTCATGATCATGCCTGATCACTTCACTGGCTCCAAACCGTCGAAACACACATTCTTCGTAACTGCAAGCGACTTGTTGAGCCGTTCGTGTAGATCCCGCTTTCGCGATCACCAATCCCGTGAACAGATCAGTCCAGATCAGCAACTCGGTATTGCCTTTGAACGATTTTGGGAGGGACGGTATGTGATCCATCGCGATCACTTGGAAAGGGTAGGTCGCCTGGATATTTCCAGGTGATCTCCCCCGGATATTTGGCATACCTTTTCCAGTTTCGCAATCCGTACATGTCCCGACAAACTTTTGTATACTTCGATATAATCCTCTCCAATGGAAATGTTTACGGATCCTGTGGTACGTTCGTCCTACGCCCTGGTGGCCACCCTCCAAACTAATATGATAATGGTGTAAGATATCAGCTTGCAAAGTCTCCGGGATCACGAGTCTGGCCGATCGGTCCAAATCCGCATCGGCCTGATCAGCTTGTATATAGTAAAACAATAGCTCATTTTCGTCGATCTCGTAGTTGGACGCGATCTTGGCACAATCTTTTGCCTCATTCTGGCTCAGCTTCTCCAGATCACCCTTTAGAAACGCCTTCAAGTCACCGATCCATTTTTTTTTGTCTTGAGCCTTGAGAATTCTTTCGATCCGCATCTCTTGTACTATTTCCTCTGTCCGGCTTTCGCGAGAGGGTGATCTGTTGGGTGGTGATCTGTTTCGTGATCTCGTCGTGATCAAGATCTGGGCTGCTTCCTTTTTATTTTCCACACGGATCAGCTCCGGCAGCCTATTGATCTCCACCAGTTCTTCCAACAGCGCTTGATCAGTGATTATCGATCCGGCCTGATCACGCATAGCCATAGTTGCTAAGTGATCTGCACTCCGATTCCAATCACGTTTCACATGCAAAAGATCATGTCTTGGCCATCCACGTAAAGCTTTCATAACGCGATCGTTCAGTAGTTTCAGCCGCGGCGCTTTACAGTCGATCTCTCCCGTGATCTGCCGAATCACCAGGTTTGAATCTCCGCATATAATTACTCTTCCAATCTTTTGCTCTCGCAAGAGATCCAAACCTAGTAGCAGACCACGGTATTCAGCCTCATTGACCGTGATACCTGGAGTATAATCTGAACCGGCTGATATAACAGTCCACTCTGGCAGTTTCCATAGCAACGCGCTATTCGCCCCTACACCTTTCTTCACACTCGCTGATCCGTCGAAACTCACAACGATCAGATCTTCTTCTGAGCCGACGATCGGTGGGGGTATAGTGGTCGATTCACGTGGTTGCTTCCGAGGAGCGACCTCGATCAGGGCTTCATCGACTTCTGATCGGGGCGTGATGCTGGCTGCCAGCGTTCCAAGAATTTCTTCTTCGCCCTTGGTGCACTTAATGATCTCCAAAGTCCACTGAGATAACACCGCTGCCCATCGCCCCAGTCTTCCGTCTAAACCATTCGCGGATAGTAACCACGCCAGACTAGATCGTTTGGATAATACTTTAATTGATCTAGTTACCAGCATAGAATAGCAAACATCCAACACACGTAATAACGCTAGTACTTCCTTATCCACAATGCCATAGTTAACTTCATTCGGTTTTAATGTTCGGCTCGTGAACGTTACCGGGCAATAAACTCCATCGTGATCGTGGGCCAGTGCGGCCGATATTGCCGATTTACTGGCATATAAGATCACCACGGGAATCTTCTCCGGATCGAAGTGTTTCAGTATCGGCGTCGATATCATCTTCGCCTTCAACATACTGAAGGCTACCATAGCGCGATTCATGTGATCTTCTGACCTTGGCACAGTTCGATCAGTTGGTGATCCAATCTCGAGATCCGTTTCAGTGGCTTCAACCTCGTGATCAGTCCCAATTGGTGATTCTCCCATCCGATCACGTTCTCTCAGGCCATGATAATCAACTTCCTTCAATTCATAAAGTATAGCGGCGTAGATCGAGAAATCCTCGATAAATCTGCTATAATAATTCAATGATCCGAGGAAGGATTGCATGGCCTTCAACGATCGGGGAAACGGTAAGTTGCTGAGAGCGGCTAGATCTTTCGGATTTGCTTCCAACCCTTGGATCGATACGTTATGACCGAGGTAAGCGACCTTGGGCTGACCCCAGAAACTCTTGACCACACTGGTCGACAAATTCCAACGCTCGCAGGTATCTAAGAGTCGTTCGACCTTATCGTATAGCATATCCCAGGATGTTGCCGTGACCAAGATATCATCTATATATGATCGCCTTCCCAACACTGATCGGCCCTGATCTTGGTCTGGCTCACCTTCCGTAAACACATCATGTAGATCAGTGGCTTCCCGATCAGCACTGATCTGGAAATACCCATAGAGAGCATTGTCGATCAGCCTTTGGTAGATCTGTGGGGCATTCTTTAATCCAAACGGCATCCGATTCCACTCAAAAAGTCCAAAAGGTGTAACGAAAGCCGAGATCTCCCGAGCGCGATCAGTCATCGAAACCACCCAGAAACCACTAGCCATATCCAACGAACAAAACCATAAAACTTTATCCAGATCTTCTAATAGGTCGTTGATCAGGGGCATCGGGTAGACCATCAACTTCGTGAGGCGATTCACCATTCTGTAGTCGATACACAATCGAATATCAACCCCATTCTTCTTAATCACAATCACAATCGGTGATGCCCACTGCGATGTTGATGGTCGGATGATCTTTGTACTCAGCAAACCTTTGATCAAATCGGATAACTTTTCCCGGTATTGAGGTGCAACTTTACGACAGCGCTGAGCGATCGGCCTCGCATTTCCCACGTCTATATCACAAACAGCTCCGAACGCGGCTGGGGGTAGGGCGTTACCTTTCCCCATCAGTAAGTGATGCCTCTTCCAGATGATCTTCTTTAGCTGATCGATCTGCTCGGGCGTATTCACCTCGGGATCACCGACTTGTAAATCTTCCAATGTGACTTCTGGCATATTTGGCGATACTTCTGGTAACACAGCCATCTGCTTCTCGATACCTTCAATATACTGATCGCCACCTTCGTGTATACACACCTGCTCGTCCACCTGATCTACCTCTTTCTGATCGGCATCATCTTGGATCGCCCCTTGTGCGTCGCTCGACTGATGGTTTACTTCGGATTCACCCTCCTCTGTAATGAATTCAGCTGGTTCATCCTCATGATCGTGCTTGGACTCTTCACTGTCTTTTCCGCTAACTGAGTCCGTTGTTTTCGGTGAGCCGGGCCTAATTATACTCAATATCTGTGGACCTTCTTTGGCCCGGCCTTCCCTTGTCGCTTCGATCGATGGCCTCCTGATCAGCAGCTTGGTCGGCGTAGAATACTCTGGCTTCTCGACCATAGGTGAGGTATCTTCATCCACTAAGTCTTCGTCACTGATCACGTCCGTGGTGGCTTGATAAGCCAGATTCTGCCATTCAATGTATCTTCGTGATCCCACTGAAACATATCCAATCTGTCGGGGTACTTTCCCCCCAGGTAACCACATCCCTAAGATCATGTCTTCGTGGATGATCAGCGGCTGATCGGATATATTTGTGACTCTGATGTAGCTTGATCGGCCGATACCTTTAACGAACGTTGGTACCCAACGTTCGCCACGGGTCAGCCACAATTTCTGTTGCCGATCACTCGGCCGAATCGTGACATCGACTGATCGGGACACCCCAATGTTCTCGTACTGGCCCATCTTTAACATCCGTACATGAGTACCATACAAAGGCCGTCGGCCAGATAACTGAATCTGCACTTCATCCGGCAGAGTCAGGGTTCCATGAGATAGGTCAAGTCGTATACCGGCGGGTACCATAAAGTCCATCCCCAATATCGCGTCCTGACCGGCTAGCCGTCCAACCCAAGCATTAAAATAGTAGACCAGGGATCCTGCCAGGGTGATCTTCACACGTGATCGTCCTTCCGTCATATATGAACTCTCGCCGATCCCAACACATTCTTGCCTCTGGGTACTGTCTATACGACATCCCACCTTACGAGCAAAGGCGGAGTCGATGATCGAGACTTCCGCCCCAGAGTCAAATAAAATAGTGGCTTTTTCATTGTTGATCTTTCCATTAGCTTTAGCCTGTTTAAACCACTTGTCGGGAGAGTGATACTTCCAGTATCCACGGGATTCACCGGGCAGTAGGTCCAACTCCATGATCACGTCCGATCGGGAATATTCATCCACTCTGAGACTGTAGAATATTGTCGGTTATCTTCTTTTCCTCAAACTTATCTCCGCTACCGACATATGCATAAATGCAGAACATAGACCGCTCGGCTCGAACCAGATTCCAACCTGGCGAGCGATCTAGTTTAACATCTTCTCAACATCTGGTGGGAGCATACCAGCATGTTTAGTCGGCACATACCACTTGCGCATCAGATTAAAGAATTCTTCGATCGGACAGGCGCCGGCGTCATGAAGCTTCCCACAGGTCTTGCACACGAAAAACACAGTGATCAGAAGGGTGACCTTTACGATCACATTTTCCACACGTAATTCTTTTCCAACAATCACGATCTCCATGTTTGGTCGACCCACAATGCACACATTTCTTACGAGATCGGTCCTGATCAGGTTGAATACCACCAGGTTTCCGTCCGTCCACACCACTAGTCGATGATCTCGGGCGATACATTGGTTCCGTCGTAAATACATGACGGTACTGTTCCTCGTCCGAACTCAGACTCGACTGACCACTTTCTTCTTCAGAACTTGAACTGTCTGATTCCTTCGCGATCACGCGAATCGCTCTGGCTGGTCGGGCTGCCGGTATCTTGCCTTGATCAGGGTGTGGCTTGGACCGGTACCGGTTCGATCCTACCTCGACCTTGGGCTGTCGACTCTTGGCCCGTTGCAACGTCCTTAGAGTCAGTTCCAGTTGTTCTGAGTCCTTTATACGGAGCAGGGTTAGCTGATCAGCCAGATCGCGATTGTCCAGAGTTCCAATGAAGTGTTCGACATGTTCACGGGCTATGTCCGGGTGTCGTGGGTCCTTGATCGGCATTTTCGCACGTAGACCAGCAACATTCAGCCGATGTATGTACTCGATCGACGTCTCGTCGGATCTTTTCTTTATGTGGTAGTACTGCCTAGCGACAGACACCCCCGAATTGCAATATTGTTCTTCAAACTCTTCACACAAACGAGGCCACTTCAGACGCACTTCTCGACTTAGCTGTTTAAGCCAGTTCTTGGCCGGACCTTTCATTAGATCAGCGAAGATCAGGCATCTTTCAGCTTCCGGTGTCTTGTCCCTCAGAAAAGCTGACTTAGTTCGGCTTAACCAACCTCTGGCCTGATCGTCATCCATATCTTTTCCGGTGAAATCCTTCAATTCCGAGATCGCAGACATTCGTACTCGGGTGATCGTTCCCGATTCACTGTCAAATGCTTGCGCGGAGGCCATATTCGCTCTACGAGGCATCTCGATGTCCAGATCATCCGGATCGAAATGTTGGCTGATCTCGCCCTCTGACTCCATGTCCACATCACTTCGCGGGGGTGATCGGTGAAATCGGTCCTGGTGATCGCCCTGGCATATCTAACGAACGATTCCGGCTGATCGGACTGATTCCATTTCCACATCCACGGGTCTCTTGACCGATTTCTCGGCAGACTGATTCATATTCGGTGCTGATCGCCATGGTTGTCCTTGCCCAGGTGTGTACTGAGGCAATCCATACTGATCACCCGCAAATCGGTTCATCATTGTCGCGAACATGGCTTTTAATTGCTCTGGGACCTCCGGCATGTTGGTAGGACCGGTATTGGAGGTCGGATTGGCCTGTGGCACTTCCTGAGCGTCTTCGAAACTATCGTCCGATCCGACTCTACCAGGTTCAGGCTTTCTCTTCCTGTTCTGCGACTCGGTCTTGGGGTCGATCTGCTGGATCCCTTTCGGGCCCAACGTCATACGTGTGATCCCAACCGAGGAGTCGGTGGATGCCGCTCCAGATTGTGATGACGATTGATAGATCGACTCGATATCCATAGGATACTCCACCAACTGTGATCGGTGCGAAGGATCCGCGATCGGCGACTGAACCACTGGGTTCGCCCCTAGTAACGAGGCAAGATGATCATACAGGGTGATCATAGATTCTCTGATCGTCTCTTGATCCAGATCGAATAGCATATTCGCGTCGAAGGCACCAGTAGTGAAGCCAACCTCGTCGATCTGCGCCAAGAGGTTCCTGATCAGATCAAGTTGACTGCCTGTGATCACCGACCGGGTCGCTCGACCTTCCAGCTTCCCGATGATCTTAGGCTTGATGATCTTCATCACTGGGTTGGTAACCAGGAACTTGTGAAACTCTCGAAGATAGAACAGTCGTTCCACATCTTGGACAGTGGTCTTCTCGGCTGGTTCGATCTTCTCTTCGTCTTCCTCGAAGATCTTCGGTTTAGGTTTCACATATTTTTTAGGTGGATCGCAATGATCCGCCCCCATGTTTTTTCTGTCTTTTTCCATTTTCTTCTTATGCATAGGATCAAGGTTAACACCTCGATCCTTTCCTGGGTTATAGTCAACTTTACTATAACCCAGATCGGCCCCGATCGGGGCCATGTGGGGAGTTATTTCATCTTTAATCTCGACCTGGCACTCCACCAAACCAGGTCGATCATCGCTTCCTTTAGAAATGGACAGCATCGGAGGCGATACGCCTTCCTCCAATACACCCGAAAAAGTTTCCTCCACTTTGATTTTCACATCTTTTTCATCATCAAAGGAATCACGGTGATATCCTGAGTCACCAAGTGATCCGGGCACGCGCACCATTGTGGTGGAGCCGATTTCCAAATCCATGACCGAAGTCGTGGGTGGAATCCGGATACCCACTGGCCCGGACGACCAACTATCGGAGGGGGTACTCCGTCGATCCTGATCAGCATCGGAATCAGATGAATCACCATTGTGGTGACTGATCTGATCCTCCCGGTCATCTGGCCGGTCTTCATGCTCGTCAGGATCTATGTTTAACTTCATCTCACCTTGTGTACCCGTCGATCGGGGCTGATTACACTCACTTAGGTGGACTCGGTGACGAAAAGGATGATCTTGATCAGGTCGGAGGGTTTGACCTTCTCGAGACGGGGGGTGTCCTCGGGTGGAAATCTTCACCGGAGAACGGGTTGGGGTCGACACTTATTCAGTATCTAGGCACTGATCAGGAAAGTTCGTCTGATCAGGCCAGCCAATGAGGGAGAGATATAACGAAACCAAGAAAATGCGATCAATCCACGATCTTCCACAGTAATCCACAAACGTTATCTCCACAAAACCTTTACCAATATTATTAACGTGTTCCAAACACGTGCGCGTTGCGGGTGAGGTTAGATCACCTAAAACAAACCCGTCGGGGGTCTTCCGGTAAGCCAAAATGCGTCTAAGCGCGTCTTAACCGGGAAATAGATGAGCAAGAGGGGACTAATCAACCCTGTGCTCCCAATGACTGCACACGTGGCAGAGCGACTCTTTGCTTTAGGGGGAAAATCTAAACCTGTTATTATATATGCAAAGTCCTATACCTGTGTACCATACCTCAACTCATGCCTGACCTTTACTTCGAACCTATTTACTTCGTCGCACGGTTGCGTAACACTCTCCTGCCCATCCTGGCTGCACCTTCAAGCTGACCTGTACCGATTCTGCCCCGATCATGACCCGACTCTTCAGAAGATCTTCAACCCATCCTGATCTTCAACAAACGACCTTGAAACCACTTGAGACCCGCTCTTCAGCACTTGTTCACTTCATATATAGTCTGCCCAAACCGAGAACTCACTTGCCCTTGCTTATCAACGCTGATCAAAGGCTGATCGGTCCTGATCACGATCGCCATAGTGATCGACCAGGTGATCAGGCCTGATCAGGCCTGATCAGCCCTTGATCACCTCGGGAACGTCCAGGGTCATCATCATTACGACTCCATTCATCTTCCAAACCATACTTTCGATCTTAATACACCGTCAGGATAACCATACCGCACTGATCTCGGCTGATCAGTCCTGATCAGGCCTGATCAGGCCTGATCAGGCCTTGCCACATCATCTTCGGACCAATCAAAGGTTCACATCACTCGTATAACCTGTTAATCCACCTGCCCGATCTTCATTCATCATTTGATCTTCTTCCTCCGGGCGTGACAAGCCGATCAGGCTGCAACCTTGTATCATAGCCGGCTTCCACCAATATACCGTTCGGAGATCGGCTGGTCACCTGCTCTTGGTATGCCATGTCAACAATCACCATTTTTTATTATATCCACGAGAACTCCACTTAGTGACTATGACAACGATCGTGATCGTGATCTTCATCATTCCGCCAGTGCCTGGGACCGGGCTTAACGACCATACTTGGCTAACTCTTCCACATCGTAAATATCCGTTGGCCACCACCTTTTCTTCTTACTCGCGATCAACCTTTTCCCACCCATCAACCGTCATATGTTGATGGGTGTTCTATCATCACCAATCATCGGCCATGTGTGGTCCACTTCAATCCCAATATTTTCCCGATCGCTTCACCACACATACGTTAGCACGAATCCTGTGTTATTTCTTTTCGTCTCTGGAATATGGGTATGTTACGTAACGATCTAATCGGTCCTATATGTTCTAGCATTTCGTCAATTTGCCATCGTGGTTCTACAGTGGCTGATAGTGCATCAGATAGTACAATTGCTTCCTTTTCACCCCGAACGATTTCCAATGACCATGGTGATAACATAGCGACCCATTTGATGACATGTCTAGTCAAACCCTTAGACGTAAACAACAATTACATAGTGGAATACCTAGTGTATACCATTTTATGTTGTCCATCCAAGAAATGACTGTGTCGTGTAATGTATTCAGAAGGGCTAAAACCTCTTGCTCGGCTCCGGTATATCTGGCTTCTGCGACTTTGAAAAATCATACTTATAAACCGAACAGGGTGTGGAACGTTATCAGGTTCTTGACACACTGTGACTCCAAACACATCGCTTTGTGTACAATACGACCGCTAAGGTTTATGTCTTTGGAGATGACGTAATAATGGGGCGTCAACGAAACGCTGCTTTACAAATTCGGATGTTTTCTGTGCGTGAGCTAACTGGCTTCCATCTTGTAAGTTGGGTCCATGAGGTCATACAGCGCCACCAAAAATGTGTCAATAAATGAATGGCAAGATATGAGACTCCCAAATCCCTTTCACCGTTTTTGGGAACGGCATAGCCATTATTTCTTCCTAATTTGCTGGTGCTGCTGCAATTCCTTGCCTTGAAATCTTGTGGTTGAGAAATTCCAAACTCTCTTGCCGAATGAACTCTTGGGTAAGCTTATAGTTATTCCCCCATACTTAAAAACAGTAGTAAACACCCCAGCATCACGCATAACCCAACTGACGCCTATTCATGCACACGAAACATAGCGTGAAGAACCATGGCCAGCTATTCCAAAGTCGCACCGTGCAATTACGTGCCGCTGGGTGTACATTGTCAAGGCAGACCCCAATGGTTTTGTTCCCGCTTCAAGGCACGACTTGTTATTCGTGGTTTTCGTCAGCGACATGGTGCTAACTACTATGAAACCAATTCTCCAGTGGTGCGCTACGACTCTATCGTGCATCACTATACTATGCACTACGATTTAATTTGGCAGTACTACAATGCGACGTCAACACCGCGTTTATACATGGCGACCTCTGAGAGGAGGTGTACATGGAGTTACCACCCGCCCACAATGGTAAATGTTTGACTGTGTCGACATATTAAGATAATCTACGGCCTGAAGCAAGTGCCCCGCGTGTGAAACCATCTACTCCATCGTGCGCTATTTGTCTCCAGGTCCCAACGCGTCGACAATGACTATGGGCTGTATACCCGACAAGTGGGAGCTGTACAGGTCGCCCTTGTTTCTGTCTGCGTAGATGACCTTCTCGTCATGGGCAAGACGTGGAAGGCAATTGGAGTTTTCTGTGACGCTAAGTTGAGATCACCGATCTCGGCCAAGTTCGGACCTACTTGAAATTGAAGTAAACATCAGTTATGTGAAAAGAACCGTGTTTCTCTCGCAAGCAACATATATGCAGACGATCCTAAAGCGGTTTCACATGGCTGATTTCAATAGTTTGGCGGCTACTGAAACGAAAACACTGTCGACGGCCCAGCCCAAGGTCAAGGGAACTATGCCATAAAGAGAAAATGTCGGTGCGACCCAGTATCTAGTACCGGGCACTCGACCAGATATCGCGCACGCTGCACCTCAAACAGTACAATTCGACTTCGACAGGTCTTAATATTAACACGTCAAACGTGTAATACGATATTTAAAGCACACATCTGACTACGGCCTACATATAAAGGCACCGCACTCAGAGGTGTTTGCCGTCCCAGACTATGCAAATGATGCGACCGATAGCAAAATTGTCAGTGGATACTGACGACGATTGACGGCAACGTGGTGTCATACGCGTCGAAGAAGAAAATGTTACGGTAACCTGAACGGATGAAGTAAAATATATTGCGATCATGAGGGTGCTAGCGATAGCACGTGGCTCTGCGCCCTCCTGGGTGAGATCAAGCTCAATTACCTTAGACCGGCCACTCTATGGTGCGACAATATGTCTTCCGTACATTGAGCGAGAAACCAGGCAAGTATTCTATATTCAAACACGTATCATTCCACTCGTGATCTCGTCGACTCAGACAAGCTTCAGACGCAGCTCAGCTACCGAACTTATGACCGGCCGATATATTCAGAAGCCTCTTAAACGGGTGAAGTTTGAATACTTTCCAGATATGTTAGGTGTCGTACAACAACAAGCCTGGATGAGCAAGAACTAAGCTCATTAACCAGTGGAAGCTATCTATGGTTTCGAGCTACGGTATCTATGAGTGCAGTCCAGCTCAAGTGGAAGTGTTAGATGGCAGCGTTCTGTCCCTGTACGCAAGCCCGATCCTACAAAAAACATCAAAGATTAGCACATGGTTTATAGCAAGATTAAATATAAATCGTGGGTGGCTGACTCGTAAGATACAGACGAGCTTGTCCGATTTACAGTTATGGACTTCTTCGAAAACACCTACCAGTCAGCCTTCCCGAGGGCCGCTTCTAGGCCCCGACGTACCTGTTGCCTGTTCCGTTTCTTACATGTTCACTGTGTACCATTTAACCTCCTTCCTGATAGTTGTGACACGCCGGTGGGGCAATCCCAACACCCAATATTACCCTCTCTCTTGCTGAGGGCCTCGACACGCCGGTCGGAGCGCTTCCAGCTTCACAAGCTTTACAATCTTTGTAGGAAGTGGTTGATCGAAATGCGTCGCAGTGTAGCAGATAGATGAAAACGTTGTAAGCGGATCAAGCCGCCTTCATGTGGTTGTCACTACGGGATCAAACGCTCTTTGACTAGGGAATGTACTTATCTCTTCTCTGATTATGGGACACCAATATAGCGACAATGGTTAAGGCATTTACATTGTCGGTTTCTTGTTCGAATTCTTTCACACGTTCGTACTAACGTCAGAGCAAACAGAAGCATGGAGCTAGATGCTTTGGGTGAGCTCTGATCATCCTCTTCGACTACTTCCTTAGGCTTCCGAACGTTCGATCTCTTTTGATGAAGCTAGTTTTGAAATCGTGCCATAACGTATTTCCTAAAAAACAAGAGGCGTGGTAGCGGTATTGACGACGTGCATTGACACTTTAAAGGTAATCAAGATTCAGTTGTGATGCAATTTTTAATCCATACTTCGGGTGTCGTGCTCCAATTCATTGGCGTGACCCGCATGTGATTTCAACTGTTCGTCGTCATCCATTTGCGTGTTGAGCACTCTTAAGGAAACTTCGGCAACATTGCCACGGTAGAGCTTATCTATTGCTATTACGTGAAAGGGGTAGGTCGCCTGGATATTTCCGGGTGATCTACCTCGAATGATCGACATACCCTTCCTGGTTTCACAACCCATATAAGTGCCCACGAACTTTTGGACACTCCGATACAGACCTCTCCAGTGATAATGTTAACAGATTCTGTGGTACGTGTGGTGTAGTCGCTCTCAGAAATTCTTTCTAAGATGCGAACACCCACGGAAGGCCCAGATGACTGACCGTCGGAGGGGGTACTCCGTCCATCCAGGTTTTGATCCGATCCGGCATCCGGCCGGCTGGATCGGTCACTTCCATCACCTTGGTCGTGACGACTTGGATGATCCATGTTCGAATAGCCCACCTTGTGTACCCGTCAGCACTGGCGGTTGCGCTCTCTTGATGGACCCCAGGTCGAAACATTAAAAGTCTGTCGAATAAGGAGACGAGGGCGGGAATCTTCACCGGGGAGCTGGATTGGCAATATACTTGATGTTTGTATACTGCGAGGGCTGGACCGAGAATAGTCGATTGGCCAGCTAAACCAATGATAATAAAGGGGTAAATCCAGTTGTGTACGTAATAGGGAATCCAAATGAAACCCCACAATCTTCCACAGTAGGCCAAAACGTTACCACACTTTCCAATATGAGATAACCGTGTTCAAAAGACGGGCGACTTGAGGTGAGTATACACGACCCAGCGACTCCCGTTTAGGGGACTTCAGGTGGTCTACATTAACCTCCCCCGGGCAAACCAATAGCAGCAAGAGGCTGCTATTGGTTTGTTAGCCCTCTGCTGTGAACCAATAAAAGTGACTTGAATCTAAGAATGCGAAACGTATACTGATTTTTATCCCTATGTCCAAAACTCCCATTTGTGTAACCTACCCCAAAAGGCCCGGCTGGATAGTTTTGTGTCTTAGCTGAAGTGGCCCGGTTAGCTTCATCTGGATGCTTGTTTGTGTACTGTACACCAAACCCAGCCGGATCGGCCAGATGCTCTTTGGTATACTGTACACCAAACCCAGCCGGATCGGCCGGATCCTCTTTGGTGTACTGTACACCAGACCCAGCCGGCTTGGCTGGATGGCTATCTATCTATCTAAGCTCCCTTGACCGCTGGCGTTAGCACCTCCTTGGCAACTCCGCGTCCAACCCTGGCGCCTCATCCGTCTTCCGCAACGCTCAGCTGCCTTCAGGCGCTGACATCCTTCATACCATCCGTCCCTCGGTTATAGACCATCGACAGCCATCCGATCTACCTTCGGCTAGCCCAGGTACAAATCCCTCGATATCATTCCCTCCTGGCTCGACTCCGTGCCTGGCAACCTTCTGCCGCCAGAGAATACATCCAGCGGCTGCTAGCCTTCGTCCCATGTTGGCCGGTCTGGGCAGCCGGCTAGGGCCAATCTTTCCTCCAATCAGGTCGGTGCGTTCACTTCTCATTAGTCCGTTAATTTCCACCTCACTTCACCACATACGTCCAGCCAACATCTTAATGACCACCCTCTAAACTGACATGATAGTTGTGCAAAATATCGGCTTGCAAAGTTTTAAGAATCACCAATTTCGCAGATTGATCGAGACCCTCGTCAACTTGATCAGCACGAGAATAAAAGAAAAGCAAGTTGTTTTCATCCATCTTATAGTCGGACGCAATCTTAACACAAATCTTCGCCTCGTTTTGGCTCAATTTCTCCAGATCACCACTCAAAAGGTTTTTAAAATCACAATCCACTTTTATTCATCTTGAGCTTTAAGGATCCTTTCGACCCGCAGCTTTCAAACTATTTCTTCCGTCAAACTGTCTTCTAAAGCCGGTCTGCGAGGTGCCGATCTGGTTCGCGATCTAGACATTAATGGTACTTGTACCGACGTTTCTTTTTTCATCTGACTGAACCTGCTCAGGTAACCGGTTGATTTCGTCCAGTTCATCCAACATTACATTGTCCGTGATCGCTGATCCTTTCTGATCACGTACGGCTATTGTGACGAGATAACCAGAACTCCGGTTCCAGTTGGATTTCACGTGCAAGAGGTCATGATTCGACCATCCTCGTAGAATTTTCATAACGCAATCATTCATCAACTTCAGGCGCGGCGCCTTACCGTCGATCTCCCCGATGATTTGCCAAATCACGAAATTTTAGTCTCCATATATAAATTTTCTTCCTTTATTTTGTCTTTGAAGGAAATTCAAACCCAACAACAAACCACGGTTTTCCGCTTCGCTGACTGTGATACCTGTCGTGTGGTCTGAACCAGCAGATATGATCGTCCACACCGGTAATTTCCACTTCAAAGCACTATACGCCCTGACACCCTTTTTACACTCGCTGATTTATCGAAACTTATGACGATCAAGTCCTCATCCGAACCCACAACTGGTGGAGGTATGATAATCGATTCTCGTGGTTGCTTCCGAGGGGCAACCTTGATCAAAGCGTCGTCGACTTCTGACCGGGGGGTGATACTGGCTGCTAAGAATTTTTTTCTTGATCCTTGGTACATTTGATGATTTCCAAGGACCTCTGCGATAAGAATGTCGACCATCGCCCCAGTCTTCCATCAATTCCAGTCGAAGACAATAACCAGGCCAGGGTGGACCGTGTAGAAAGTACTTTAATCGGCCTGGTCACCAGCTTAGAATAACATACATCCAGTATGCGTAACAATGCCAGTATTTCTTTATCCACCATGCCATAATTGATCTTATTCGGTTTCAACGCCCGGCTTGTGAACGTTACTGGACAATACACTTGCGTAAAAATCACCACGGGAATCTTCTCCGGATCGAAACGTTTCAGTATCGGGGTCGAAGCCATATTGGCCTTCAGCATACTGAATGCTACTATAACTCGTTCCATATGACCTTCCGATCCGGACACGGTTCGGTCGATTAGAGAACCGGTTTTGCATTTTTATTCGTTCATTTCAGCTTCATGGCTGGCTTAATTCGGTGATTTTTCCAGTCGTTCACCTTCACGGCCTGTGATAATCCAATTCTTTCAGTTCGTATAAAATAGCAGCGTATATCGAAAATTCTTCGATAAATCGGCAATAATAATTCAGGGATCCGAGAAAAGACAGAATCCCTTTTAGTAATCGTGGAAAAGGAAAGTTACTAAGTGCACCAAAATCCTTCGGATTCGCCTCGATACCCTGAATTGACAAATTATGACCGAGAAAAGCGACCTTGGGCTGGCACCAAAAGCTCTTGACCACACTGATTGATAGATTCCAGCGCTCGCAGGTGTCAAGGAGTCGTTCGACCTTGTCGCATAAAATATCTCATGACGTTGCCGTAACCAAAATATCGTCTATATATGACCGATGGTTTCTGATCCTGGTCCGGTTCACCTTTCTTGAACACATCGTGAGGTTCAGTGATCTTTTGGTCGGCACCGATCTAGAAGTATCCGTAGAGAGCATTGTCGATCAACCGCTGATAGTTCTGCGGGGCGTTCTTCAATCCGAACGGCATCTGATTCCATTCGAAGAGGCCGAAAGGTGTAACAAGAGCTGATATCTCCCGAGCATGATCGGTCAATGAAACCACCCAGAAACCGCTAGCCAGGTCCAGTGAACAGAACCATACGACTTTCTAAATCCTCTAGTAAATCATTAATCAGGGGCGTTGGGCAAACCATCAACTTCGTGAGGCAGTTTACCATCCTATAATCGATACAAAGTCGAATAACAACTCCGTTCTTTTTGATCACGATCACGATCGGTGATGCTCACTACGATGTTGAAGGTCGGATGATTTTCGTACCCAACAGGCCCTTGATCAGGCCCAATAGCGTTCCTCGATGTCGTGGTGCGACCTTACGGCAGCGTTGGGCGATCGGTCTAGCATTTCCCACATCAATATCACAAACAGCTCCACAGGCAGCTGGAGGTAAGGCATTACCCTTTCCGATCAGTAAATGCCGCCTTTTTCAGATGATCTTCTTTAGTTGATCGATCTGTTCGGGAGTGTTTACTCCGGGATCACCGACTTGTACATCCTCAAGGGTGACCTCAGGTATGTTGTGTGATACTGCTGGCAAAACCACTATCTGCTTTTCGATATCTTCTATGCATTGATGTCCACCTTCATGTATACATACTTGTTCATCCACCGGGTCTA
This sequence comes from Sclerospora graminicola, assembly GCA_001887855.2. NCBI lineage: Eukaryota > Oomycota > Peronosporomycetes > Peronosporales > Peronosporaceae > Sclerospora > Sclerospora graminicola. Next base: position 35,054 of record MIQA02001165.1, on the reverse strand, counting down.
TTCCGTCCGGTTCGGTATCCGCCTGGAACGCCCCTAGCGAATCATTCAATTAATGGTTTTCTTCGGGCCCCACTTCATCGTCAGCAACTACGAAATGTTCACGTTCCATTTCTCCACAAAATTGCTGTTCTCGATAATTTCGTTAGTGTTAAAGTCGTCTTTAGTCGAATAATCATAAATTTCATCCTTTGGGTCAGCAGTAATCGGTGATCCGGTTCTATAAAATCTGCGGATCTTTTTTGAACAACTTTCTCCCGTTATCTTCAGCGACGATTCTCTGGTCAGTAGCTTGGTCGGGGTGGTATACCCCGGTTTTAAAACTAAAGGTGAGGTATCTTCGTCTACCAAATCTTTATAACTGATCAGGTCCGTGGTGGATTGATACGCCAAATTCAGCCATTTAATATATCTTCGTCATCCCAATGTGACATACCCCATCTGTCGAGGTACTTTTCCTTCGGGCAACGACATCGCTCGGATCATGTCTTAAAAACATTCAATGACTGATCCAATATGTTGGTAACCCTTATATAGCTTGATCTACCAATCCCTTTGACAAAAGTCGGTACCCATCGTTCACCACGAGTTAACCACCGTTTCTGCTACCGATTAGTCGACCGGATTATCACATCAGCCGATCGGGCTACAGCAATATTTTCATACTGGCCCCTTATGTAGAACATCCCAAGAGGCCGGTTCTAAGCTGGTTTCGAGTTGATACCTGAAGATCTGTCTAAACTGGTACGGATCGGGTTAAAGAAGAGTTGAAAAGTTTGGTTTATGATAAACGACTTGCTGGAGGATCAGGATAAAGTTTTGTGGTATTGCTCACTGGGCATTGGATAGTTGATTCTGGGTGGTCTCTATGACCGATCGTGCACGGAAATCTCTGCGTTTGTGACGCCCTTCGGGTTGTTCGAGTGGAACCGGATGCCGTTTGGCCTAAAAAATGCTCCACAGATTTACCAACGGCTAAAAGATAACATTTTGTATGGAAACTTCAAGATCAAGGCGGACCAAGATCCTGCCATGGTCGGTGATGTGTTCACCGAAGGAAACCCTGACCCCGACCCAGTTTTGGGGCGGCGGCCCTACATTGATGACATTCTCGTGACGGCTACTACTTGGGATTTACTAAAAGATAAAGTGGAAAAGTTGATGATTACGTGTCAAAAGTGGAATCTTTCGATTAGTCTAGTAAAAAGTTTCTGGGGAAAAACTAAGTTGACTTATTTGGGTAACCAGGTTTCGATTGCCTGATTGGAAGCCAATCCGAAAGATCTGGAGTTTTTAGTAATCTGCTTTTCCCGCGGTCACTGAAGGTCATGCAATCATTTTTGGGCAGTTTGAACTATTACAGTCGTTTCTTTTTTTCATTGAGGATTTTGCGGTCTATGCTGCTGTTTTGTATGAGCTACGGGAGATGGATTACCACAAGTTGAGAGAGCAGGATCGGCATGAAGAAATGCTGACCGAGCCAGCAATATCTGCCAATGATATGCTGCCCGGGTCAACTATTTCGGCCAATGAGATGCTGTCCCCGTTCTTCCAGACAGGCAGCCGGCTGCCCAATTCCTGAGCGGCCGGACCGGATGGCCACATGACCAGGGCGATGTTAGCCTTTGGCATGCTGAAAGCAAAGATGGCGACCACACCAGTCCTGAAGCATTTCGATGTTAATAAGGTGCCTGAGGTCATCATCTATGCTAACAATTGGGCTATCTCCGCTGCCCTTGTGCAGGATCATGATGGAGTGTATTGTCATGTGATGTTCACCAGCCGGACTCTGCAGGCTAACGAAGTAAACTATGGACTGGTGGATAAAGAAGTTTTAGCTTTACTACGTATATCTCGCCCTATTAAGGTATTATCCAGACGGTCGACCCTGTCCTGGCTTCTAACGGCAAATGGAATTAATGGCCGGCTGAGTAGATGGGCTGCTTTGCTGTTTCCGTGGTCTCTAGAAGAAATCAAGTGCAACAAAGGAGAAGAGGGGATACTGGGTACGTTAGCGGCCAGCATCACCCCAAGGGAAGAGGTGGTGGAAGCACTGATAGCCATAGCGCCTCGGAAACAGCTGCGACAATCCGTCACACTCCCGCCACCAACAGTGGGACCGACGGAGGTACTGATGGTTCTGAGCTTTGACGGGTCAGCAAGCGTTAAAAAGGGAGTAGGTGCCTACAGTGTCATCTTGTGGAAGCCGCACGAGTGGAAAGTGGTCTCTTCTGCTTCGGATTTTACGCCTGGCATAACTGTGAACGAGGCGGAATACCGAGGATTGTTGCCTTGCCTAAATCTGCTGACTGACCAGACGCAGGGGCGGATTATCATATGCGGTGACTCCAATCTGGTGATCCAACAAATCATCGGGATGATAGACTGCAAGGCCTTCCGACTAAGATTTTTGAATGATCGGGTTATGTCGTCCCTGCGAAAATGGACGGAACATGAATTGTTACATGTCAAACGAGAGTGGAATAAGAGTGCAGATCACCTGGCCACGCTAGCTATGCACAACCAGGTAGGGGTCACCGCTTCTGATCCAAGCTTGTAATTAGATCTAGAAGAGATCATTCGGTTGCCCGAACTAATCCATCCTGCCCACATTGAGGAGGTTACGCGGGCGAGCGCCGTCAACCAGTCGCAAAAGCGCCGTTCTCTGGCCGCTGGCTCACCATCTACCGAAGTAATGAACGAAGGGATAGTTCAACATTTGCGGGCAGAACGGATCTTTCAAGCTCAAAATGAAGATGAGTAGATAGTGGACCTTTAAGCATACTTAAAGGGGAAGCGAGAAATTAAGTGCCGAACAAGCCAAAGAGTGATTTAAGATAGCCCCAGATTATGACGTGGATAAGAATGAGTTGTTGTTTTTCTATCGAGATGCTGACCAGCCCGACATCGATAGGGATAAATCCGCCCGGCTTGTCGTACCGACTACCTTGCAAGGGCTATCCTCCACCACTATCACGTAAGTTTGGAAGGGGGGCATCAGGTCATCGGCCGGAGCTATCATAAGATCAAGACACATTACCACTGGCGGGGTCTCTATCGCAGTGTGCAGGCTTATGTGGGAAGTTGTCCGGATTGTGAAACAGGGAAACCCCGGTCGACCATTAAAGGGCAGTTACCTGGAAATATACAAGCCACCTATCCATTCCAAGTCATTGCGATGGACAATATCACATTATTGTCTAAATCTCGAAATGGATACACTGAGCTGTTAATCAGGACGGATAGGTTTACCGGGATGGTTATAGCAAAAGCCAATTCCACATGTACCACACAGCAGGTTCCTCTGAGTTATGAGGAATGCGTGTTTAGATGTTTTGGAGCAAGCGAGGTCATCCGGCATGATAGGGAACCTGGATTTATGGCGGATGTGTTGCGAGCCTTCAACAAGATTTTAGGACAAAAACATAGCGCGACCATGACTTATCGCCCACGAGCAAACGGGAAGGCGGAAAGAATGGTCCAAACTCTGACTAGAGCTCTCAAGATGTATGTGATGAAGGCGGATCAGCACGACTGGGTTGAATACGCCGAGATACTTGTTTTCGCCATTAATTCGAAGTACGATCGGGTGAGGGGAGGCACCCTTTTCAGTTTAGCTTATGGATGGGATCCTCGACCCACCTTGGAGCTTCCATCCAAATAGGGTGTGCCAGCCGCCGTGATCGAGATGCCCGTCGCTGGAGGTTGGGGGTGCAACGTCATTATTCACTGGCACGTGAACAGATAAACAAACGCATCCGGTAAGCTATCCAGGATCGTGCCGAACAGAACAATGACAAGTTCAGGGAGCATGGTATAGAGCCAGGCTCCCAGGTATGAATTTATCTGGACCGCGTCAAGGAAGGTTACGCGCGGAAGTTAGCCAATATGTGGCATGGTCCTTTTCGAGTAGCAGATCTGGGCGGGGAGCTCACAGTCAAGCTGGTTACAGCAGGCACTGACTACAACGTTTTTTCCGAATAGTGCACGTTTCTAAACTGAAGTTGATGAGACATTTCCCAGATCGACCGAATACGCGCCTGGTATCGGAGAGCGACCGGTTTGATTTCGACGAAGGTCTCCAGTTGTGCGAAATTAACTAGATCAGGACGCCAATCAGAAGCTTGGGGTGACTAAGAGGCTGGAAACAATACAGACAACGGTGGATGAGACGAATCTCGAGCGACGTAGGTGCCTATGAGGTCTGCAATGCGAAGGTCTTTTAGCTGCACCTCAGACCAGGGGCGAGCCGCATTCAGTTCGGAAGCAGTCATGACTTTCCGGCGAGAAATCCAGAGTGGGCGAGACTCTTCAGCCGACTCTTTGGGATCATTTCATCCAGTGAAAAAGTATCCGGAGAAGGTGGTATTTCGAAGTCCTCAGTAACAGCTTCGTCATCGTCCACTTCGAGCAGGTTAGACGCTTCCCCATCATCCGCGGAAGCGGTGGGTGGCCCACGGGATCGTGGGGGGAATTTCCAGGAGAACGGTAGAAGACGAAGGCTGGGTAAGGATCTCGGAAAGCGGTGACGAAGGGGCGACTTTTCGGAAGCCAGCAAACCGGAAGCGGTCGGACCCGGATCAGGGCCGGAGCCCGGCTCATCTTCTTCCCGAATCTTTACCGTTTTTGCTGACGAGGCGGACTGTTTAAGCTGTTGAGTCGCCGCTGGAGAGGAAATCAATGAAACCTGCTGGATCGGCGTTTTCTTCTATCTATCCGAGGATCCACTGGAGATGGTGAAGAAGCCGGCTGCGCGCTGGCTGGCACTGGTGAAGGGTGAGGGTCTCGGGAAGCATCCCAGATCCGGCGTCGTATGGTTACCACCCTATTGACGGTCACCAAGGCTGGGGCAGACGCCTTTTCCTCAGATGATCTGACGCCCGATTCAGAGTCAGCAGACAGAGGTAGCGTTGGTTGAGCGGGAGTACTGGAACTGGGGCCGCGGGGGCAGGCTAAGTCGAGAAAGTTTCTGATGGCCCACCGGATAGGCTTAGGGCTCTTTATCAGAGGCGCCACCCTGGCACCCGCCTCGGTCAGTCGGGCCCGAGCAGCCTGTATCGACGATACACAGTCCGTACTACGCTACATAAGGTCGGAAACCATCTGCCGGGCTTTATCCACGTTCGACGGGACCTCGTCATGTGCGTCCTAACATTCATGGATCTGACGGTGAAGTCCGGGCGGCACAGTACCGAGTGTTCCAGTGCTTTCTGGTACTTCATCAGTTTTTTCGCGAGGGATCCGGTAATTCACCAGCTAACACAAGCTCTCTTGTGATTTCTCCAGTTGCTGGAAGAGGCGGATGTACCCATCATAGTGCTTCGTCACCTTACGAGAAGCATGGGAAGACTTGAGCATCAAGATATGATAATACATGGCATTCTGTTCTGTGGGAACATATATGGTGAGTGGATGGAAAGCCAATCTTTAATAAGCGAGAATTCACTTACTTTGAGAGTCCACGGTGGATGTCGTCTTCTGATACAAGATGCACAGGGAGTCAATTGACTCGGACAGCTGCTTATAGCGGTCGTTTCTCCCGAACGAGGTCGGCCTTCTCATTCTCCAGTTGACTAATGTGGCTTTGGAATTGACGGGCAGCTAGTACCTCCCAACCCGGGGCCTCGTCTGCCTACTGATCGGCCAGTCGCGCGGTCTGGGATGACTCAGTGTTCGCTTTCCCCAGGCTAGCTACCTGATCGGTGAAGGCAGTGATTTGGTTTCTCAGGTAACCACCTCGGGCTGCCCTGGGCGACGGCCGAGGCCGGCAGATCGGACACTTAGGCAGCCTACCGGTGGCTTCGCTGGCCTCGGGGGGGGGTGACCCAACGATGAGTTCGCGTTGGTATCATCGTGGCTGGATATAAGAACGGGGGAGGATTCGAGATTGAGATCGTGCCTCAACCGTTGTGCGGCTTCGACAACACTCAAGGGCGGCTGTGGTGAAGTAACTTGGGAGATAACGGGCAAATGAGAAGTGAATGCATTCACCTGATTGTTAGAAATGTTGGTCCCAGCCAGCTGCCCAGATCGGCCACCATAAGACGCAGGCTGGTAGCTGCCGGGTGTATTCACAAGCGGCAGGACGGTGCAAGGCATGGAATCGAGCCAGATGGGCGTGATGCACAAGGGATTTAATCGGCTAGGCCAGAGTGGGCCGTGCCGGATTCAGGTGGGACCAGATGGCCGTCGCGGTGGATGACCAAGGGGGGGATTGTCTAAAAGAAGGTGCGTGTGGAAGGATCCTTGAAAAAGGCTACACCCTTGTGGGAAGACGGAGGTGGACGCCGCGAGGTGGGTTGCGTGTAGGCTGCTAAAGAGAGTATTGACGCCAGCGGCCAACTGGGCCAGATGATGGGCTATTCCAGGGTCGAGCGCGGGTATTTGGTGGTTAACGGGTACACGAAGAGATATTCCAGGGCGGGGTGACTGTTGTTGGTTGTGAGCAGTACACAAAAGAGCGATCTGGAATGCGGTTTGTGGTACGGATACTTAGAAGTGATCCAGGTGGAGCTGACTGGGCTATTTCAGGTAGGACACATAACTATCCAGCCGGGCTATTTGGGGTAGGTTACACAAAAGGTTGTATTGGATATAGGGATAAAAATCAGTATACGTTTCGCTTTCTAAGACGCAAGTCGCTTTCATTGGTTCACAGCAGAGGGCTAACAAGGCCCCCTCTTGCTGCTATTGGTTTGCCCAGGGAAGGTTAAAGGAGCCCACCGGAAGCCCCCTGACCAGGAGTCGGCCGTATTTTGAACACGGTTTATCTCTATAAGGAAAGTGTGGTTACGTTTTGGACTACTGTGGAATATTGTAGAGTGTTATTTGAATTCCCTATCACATACACGACTGAATATACCCCTTTGTTGTCTATGGTTTAGCTGGCCGATCGATTATTCTCGGTCCAGCCGTCGCAGTATACAAACTCCAAGTATATTACCAATCCTGCTCCCCGGTGAAGATTTTCTCCCAGGAGCTACCCCTAGTCCTAACCCTAGTTTCCCTATTCGACGGACTTTTAACGTTTCGCCCTAGGGTCCATCAAGAGAGCGCAACAACCAGTGCTGACGGGTACACAAGGTGATCTTTTCGAACATGGAACATCCAAGTCGTCACAACCGAGGTGATGGGAGTGACCCGATCCAGCCGGCTGGATGCCGGATCGGATCAAGACATGGATGGACGGAGTACCCCCTCCGACAGTCGGTCATCTGGTCCGCCCGTGGCTCAGAAGGAATTTCTGAGAGCGACTACACCACATTTTCGACGGTCACGACAGATTCCTCTTGCTTGGTTTCTTATACCAAACCAATTTTTCACTAATCTTGGAAATGTTAAAGTCGTCTTTAGCCAGATCATTATTGTCATCCTTTGGGTCAGCGGTAATCAGTGATCCGGTCCTGGTAACATTTAAATTCTGCGGACCTTATTCGACAATGCCTTCACCCGTCGTCTTCACAGACGATCCCCTGATGAGTAGCTTGGTCGTAGTGGTATACTCCAGTTTTTAACCTAAAAAAACGTGAGGTATCTTCGTCTGTCAAATCTTCATTACTGATTAGGTCCGTGGTGGTTAGATATGCCAGATTTTTTTCATCGCATGTATCTTCGTGACTACACTGAAGCATACCCCATTTGTCGAGGCTCTTTTCCTTTAGCAACCACATCCCTAGGATCATGTCTTCAAGAACAATCAGTGGTTGGTCCAATATATTAGTAGCTCTGATATAGATTGATCTTCCTGCCCCTTTGACAAAAGTCGGTAACCATCTTTCACCCCGAGTTAACCATCGTTTCCGCTGTCGATTGGTCGACCGGATCATCCATTCCGCCGATCGGGCTACTGCAATATTTCATACTGGCCCATTTTGACCATCTGAATACGGGCATCATACAAAGGACGGCGGCCAGATAATTATATCTGCACTTCATCCGGTAGGGTCAGGGTTTCATGAGAAAGGTCATGGACTCCCAGTATCGCGTACTGGCCGGCTAACCGGCCGATCCAAGCATTGAAATAGTAAACAAGAGAGCCAGACATGGTAATTTTGGCACGTGGCCGTCTTTCCGTCATGTACAAACTTTCATCGAACCCGACACATTCTTGCCTCTGGGTACTGTATATACGACATCCCAGCTTACGAGCAAAGGCGGAGTCGATGACCGAGACGTCTGACCCAGAGTCAAATAGAATAGTTGTTTTTTTCATTGATGATTTCCCATTACCTTTTGCTTGCTAAACTCACTTGTCGGGAGAGTGATACTTCCAGTATCCTCGGGATTCACCGGTCAATAGGTCCAACTCCAAGATCACATTCGATCGGAATTATTCGTCAACTCTGAGACTGTAAATCGGACACCGATCGGCACAATTTGAAATATAACATGTATTGTCGGTTATCTCATTTCCTTAATCCTTTTCTGCTACCGACTAAAGCATAAATGCTGAACGTAGGCCACTTGGATCGAACCATATTCCAACCTGGCGAGCGATCCAGTTTTACATTTTCTCGACATCCGGTGGAAACATGCCGGCATGTTTGATCGGCACGTAATTAATTCAGAAAATTGATAATAAATATGCTCGAATTAGATTAAATTCAGGTGAATTAAAATTAATTTTATTTACTTGTTATGCTACATTAGGGACCGTGTCTAATATTAATCAAAAAAAAATTAAATTAGAAAAAGCTGGTCGTTCCCGTTGGTTAAATAAACGACCCGTTGTAAGGGGGGTTGCTAAAAATCCAGTAGACCATACCACTTGCGCATCTGATTGAAAAATCAGTCAGGCAGGCACTGACGTCGTGAATCTTACCACAGGTCTTGCACACGAAAAACAATCATCGGAGGGATGTCACATTTTCCGCACAAAATTCTCTTCCAACAATCACAATCGCCGTGCTAAGTAGACCCACAATAAGCATATTTCATGCGAAGTCACTGAATGGGACTGGGTTCCTCCTGATTTCCGTCCATCAATGCTGTTAGTCGATGATCTTGGACGGAGTACCGGTTCCGCCGTGATGATATGGCGATATTGTTCTTCATCTGAGCCTAATCTTGACCGCCCACACTCTTCTTCTGAACTGGAACTATCCGACTCTTTTGCAATCACCCGGATCGCTCTTGTATGTCGGGTCGCTGGTGTCTTGACATGGTCCTGATGTGGTTTCGATCGATATCGATTCAATCCTATCTCGAGCTTAGGCTCTCGGTTTTTAGCTTGCATAACGTTCTTAAGGTCAGTTCAAGTTCTTCCGCGTTACTTATGCAAAGCAGGGTTAGTTGATCGGCCAGATCACGGTTGTCCACAGTGCCGATAAAGTGATCAACGTGTTCGCGAGCCATATTCGCATGTCCTGGAGCTTTGATCCGCATTTTGGCTCGCAATCCAGCAATATTCAATCGATGTAAATATTGATCGGTGTTTTGTCAGATCATTTCTTTATATGGTAGTATTGACTTGCAATATTGCTCCTCCAATTTCTCACACAGTTGATGCCACTTTAAACAAACTTCTCGACTTAACTGCTTGAGCCAATTATTGGCCGGGACCTTTCATCAGATCAGAAACAATCAGGCATCGCTTACCTTTTGGCGTCTTGTCCTTCAAAAACGCTGATTTCGTCCGGCCGAGCCAGGCTCTCGCGTGATCATCCATGTCTTTGTCGGTAAAGTCTTTCAACGCAGAGATTGCCGACATCCGGACTCGAGTGATCTCTCCATAACCACTATCAAATGCCTGTGTCCAGGCCATACTTGCCTTACGGGGCATCTCCATATCCAAATTGTCCTGATCAAAATGTTAAACCGACCCCCCCCCGTTTTATTTCATATCCACATCGGCGGGTGGACGTTATTTATTAAATCGATCCTGACGACTCGGACTGATTCTATTTCCACATCTACGGGGTTTGGAACTGGTTTAGCAGTAGGTTGATTCATGTTCGGCCTTGGTTGCCATGGTGCCCCTGGCCCGGTACAAAGTGGTGCAATCCATGTTTTCTCTCACGAATCGGTTCATCATAGACGTAAACATAGTTCGCATTTGGGCCGGAAGTTCCGGTACGCCGTAATTTTTTTTTTCGGGATCGGGTAATTTGGTGCGGTTTCTTGAGCATCCTCAAAACTGTCTTCTGACTCGACTCGATCCGGTTCATACTTCTGTTCCTGCTCTGCGACTCGGTCTTGGGGTCGGTCTGCCTGATTCTCTTCGGGTCAATGTCATACGAGTCACTCCAACCGAAGAATCAGTAGAGTCTGGTCCAGACAGAGATGATTGATAAACCGATTCGACATCCATAGGATATTCGACCAACTGTGATCGGTGTGAAGAATCAACCGGTGGTGATTGGGCACGAGATTCGCCCTAAGCAACGAAGCCAGGTGATCATATAGCGTTATCATGACTTCTCTAATTGTTCCTTGGTCTAGAACTTTGTGACAAGATGGTCAAGACGGAAGCATGAGTAGGGTCACATAAGTGGATATGGTACATTAGGTATCCGATATTGCATATATAATAAAATAATTGAATTTACCCCCTAAGCAAAGCGTCGCTCCGCCACGTGTCGCGGTAATTGGGAGCACAGAGTTAACTAGGCCCCTGTAGCGCAGCTAAATTCCCGGTTAAGGCGCGCATAGGCGTATTTTGGCTTACCGGAGGTCCCCCGATGGAATTGTCTAAGGTTTCGACCCTCACTCTCACGCTCCGTGTTTTGAACACGTTTGACTAATTGGAAAGGTTTTGTGGAGATTTAGTGTTGAAGATCGTGATTATATCGTGGGGTTTCGTGGTTTCTTAGTTATTTCCCGTTTTTTGCTTGGTCCGGTCGGTTAAAGAACCCTGACCCGATGTGGCCGGTACTTTTTCGTACTATCACCCCCTAATCTGTTCTTGGTGAAGATTTCCACCAGGGAATAACCCTGTCCCGAAGAAAACACCTCCTCCGACCGTATTCGGGATATTTTTCTCATCAAGAGTCCACCTGAGTGAGTGTAACCACCGAATACCAGTGGGTACACAAAGAGAGATGAAGTTAAATTTGGATTCTGTCGTACTAGACGACCGGTTTTCCGACCGGGATTATCGGACCAGTCATCCTAGTGATGGTTCGTCCGATTCCAATGCTGATTAGGATCAACGGACCCCCCCCTTCTGACAATTGGTCGCCCGGGCCAGTGGTAATCCAACTTCCACCCAAAACTTCGGTTATGTATTTGGGAATCGGCTCCACCACAATGGTGCGCGTGCCCGGATCACTTGGCGACTCTGGATATCATCATGATTCCTCTGAAGACGAGAAAAAGGTTAAAATCAATGTGGGGGAAAATATTTCGGGTGTATTGGAGGAAAGCGCATCGCCTCCGATGCTGTCCAAGGTTATAAGAAGCGATGGTCGATCTGGTCAGGCGGAGTTCCGGGTCGACATTTAAGATGAAACAACTACCCACAAGGCTCCGACTGGAGCCAACCTGGGTTATACTAAAACCAACTATAATCCGGGAAAGGATCGAGGTGCCCGCCTCTATCCTATGCATAAAAAGAAAATGGAAAAGATAAAAAAACATGGGAGCGGATCGATATTATCCAATGAAAAAAATGTGAAACCTAAACCAAAGATGTTCGAAGAAGATGATCAGAAGACCGAACCAGCTGAAAAAAACACGGTTAAAGATGTGAGCGCTTGTTTCTCTTTCGTGAGTTTTACGAATTCCTGGCAAACAACTGAGTGATGAGAGGTACAAGCCTAAGAACATTGGGAAGCTGGAAGGTCGACCAACAAGACCGGTTATCTCCGGTAGCCAGCTTGACCTGAATAGAAACCTCCTGGCCCAGATCGATTAACTCGGTTTTACTACCGGTGCGTTCGACGCGAATAAGCTAACAGCATCGGGTAAACCATTAGCTTTTTCAGCCGGTTCACCAGTCGGTAGTCGATGCACAATATTATATCCACTCCATTCTTCTTAATAATGATTACGATGGGCGACGCCCATGGCGAGGTGGACGGCTGGATTATCTTAGTGGCCAGCAATCCCTTGATAAGCTTCGACAATTATTCCCGATATTGGGGGGCAACTATCCGGCACTGGTTTGGCGTCCCCCACATCAATGACGCATACCGCCCCATGGGCGGCCGGAGGCAGTGCATTCCCAGGACCAATCAACAGATGCTTCCTTTTACATATGATATCCTTCAGCCTGCTGATCTTTTCCGGGGTGTTCACATCCGGGTCTCCAACTAGAAGATCCTCGATAGTAACTGCTGGTGGGAAGGGAGTCACCTCAGATAACACCACCATCTGATCATCCATGCCTTCGACGTATACATGTAGGTCGCCCCCTTCATGGATGCAGACCTGGTCGGCTTCGGTTTATTTTAAATCCGGATCAGGTGGATTCCCATCCTTGATCGCTGCGGTTAATTCCAAATCCTGGTCAGCCGAATTCTCATCCTGGTCTGCTCCGACAAATTCGGAATCCAGGTCAGCTGGATTCCTATCCCGGTCATATTCGGTTAAAAATTTCCAATCCAGGTCAGCTGGATTCCTATCCTGGTCACATTCCGAATTTAGGTCAACCGGATTAGTCGATCCAGCATCATCCTGCTTATCGGGTAAGCCAGCATCGGAGGTGACCGCACATATGACTCCGACTTGTCTCCTCACCTGATCCAGCCCTTCTTCAATCTTCGACAGAGTGGCCAAAACCAGTTCAACGACTGGGGCGGGATCTCGGCCGGCACATTCAGCCGGATCCGGCGATGGCTGGCTCCGCGTCAATATTCTAGAAGGGGTCCGGTAGTCTGGTTTAGCCACCATTGGAGTCCGGTCTTCCTCCACCTGTTCCTCTTCGCTGACCAAATCGGTAGTTGCCTTAAATGCCAGGTTTAGCCACTCGATATATAGCGTCTTGAGCCAATAGTGACATAGCCTGGCCGGCGAGGCACTTTGTCCTCGGCCAGCCACATTCCAATGATCACGTCATCATGCAATGTGATGAATCCTGTCTCACAAGCCGTGGGCCGTGTTGGCGACGGATATGCCCGATATGCGATTGCCCCATGTCGGCTGGTTCGCCGATCTTCGTAAGGCATGTGCAGGGTATCCCTCCCGACATGGTCAATCCATTTGGGAGTCCACCCACTACCTCTTCATTTCCGCTAAGGTCGGACGTGATGTTCCCGCTCTGGCCGGATACCGTGCCGAAAACAAGCAGCGTCGAAATCGAGCTGCTGAAGGCTGGACCAAGTTATGTACCCTCGTCGTCGACGGCATCCGAGTCGGCCAGTGTGACCTGGACATATTCCTTCATCCTTTCATGCTACACCTGGCTAATCGCCGGGTGGAGAAAAGCGGGAATCTGGCTGAGGGCAGGACCTGGTATTAGGTAACCTCCATCGCGCCTCCACCCTCCAAGCCTCACTCGTCGAGATCGACCAGCAGTATCCGTGGCGTTACCAGTATTGGCAGTGCAGTTAAATGACTCAGAAATTAACGGACTAATGAGAGTGAACAACCCCACCTGATTGGATAAAATGTCGTCCATAGCTGGATGCCCGAACCGACCGACAAGGGACGTGATCTAGGGGCCGCCAGATGTATCTACCAGCGGCCGGACGGCGCCAGGCGTGGAATCAGGCTAGATGAGTGCGACTGAAGACGTGGGTAGCTGGGCTAGCGGACTAGGCGAATGAACGACCGCGGATGGCGGACGGCCGAGGGGCGGATTGGTGGCGGATTGGTCGGAAGGTATGGGCGAAGAGGCTTGAAGGAGGTTGAGTGTTCTAGAGGACGAAGGAAACACCCGGGTCGGACGTGGAGCTGCCAAGGAAGTGCTAACGCCAGCGTCAAGTGAGCTTAGATGGATGGCCATCCGGCCGATCCGGCTGGGTTCGGTGTACCGGCCGGGCTGGTACAAGTTGGAGTTGGTGTACCGGCCGGGTTGGTACCATCTGGGGTTGGTGTACCGGCCGGGACGGTACACAAAAGAGCATCCGATCGGAGTTAAACGGGCTTCAGGTAAGACACATAACTGTCCAGCCGGGCTATTTGGGGTAGGTTACACAAAAGGGAGTATTGGACATAGGGATAAAAATCAGTTTACGTTTCGCTTTCTTAGACACAAGTCCATTTCATTGGTTCACAGCTGAGGGCTAACAAGCCCCCCTCTTGCTACAATTGGTTTGCCCGGGGAACGTTAAGTAACCCACCGGAAATCCCCTGACCGGGAGTCGCAGCGTTGCGTATACTCACCTCAAGTCGCCCGTGTTTTGAACACGGTATATTAAGTATTGGGAAGTCGTAACATTCTGCCTTCTGTGGAAGATTGTGGAGTTTTATTTGGATTCCCCTTTACGTACACGTTTGGATTTACCCTTCATTGTCATTGGTTTGGCTGGCCGATTGATTATTCTCGGTCCAGCCGTCGCAGTATACAATCTTCAAGTATATTGCCAGTCGAGCTCCCCGGTGAAGATTTCCGCTCAAGAGCTACCCCTAGTCCTCTCCCTCATCACCTTATTCGACGGACTTTAGACTTTTCGCCCTAGGGTCTATCAAGAGAGCGCAACCGCCAGTGCTGACGGGTACACAAGGTGAGCTTTTAACATGGATCATCCAAGTCGTCATGACCAAGGTGGTGGAAGTGACCGATCCAGCCGGCCGGATGTCGGATCGGATCATGACTCGGATAGACGGAGTACCCCCTCCGACAGTCAGTCATCTGGGCCCCCCGTGGGTGTTCGCATCTCAGAATGAATTTCTGAGAGCGACTACACCACAATTATTACGTGGAAAACCTCTCAAGATATATTCTATCGTATGGTCTCCTTGAAGAGAAGGGATGTGATATGGTGTATGTTGATGGACGACAAGTGATGAGGCACCGTGACAGCAAGCGTCTCATTTTGGACGTAGAAAAGGTGAACAAGGCGCTTGCAGTTGAAGTAATAGTTGACGTCCCGATAAATTACGATCGGGACTCAATCATGGTAATTTTGCATGAAAGCGACAAGGAAATCAAGAGTGACACACATATGCAAAATGGTTCACGCATACCTCCATGCGAGATTAGTTCACCTCAATTACGACGCGGTAAAAAAAAATTGGCGAAAGACCCGAAAAGTGGCATAGAATTATCAGATACGAGAAAAATGAGCTGCCTGACATGCGTGCAAGGGAAACAGACCAAGGTCCCAAGATCGAAGAAGGGCAGCGGTGACAATGCACCAACGGATCTAAAATTTGCTCCGACCTCAAGGGGCTTATAACACCAAGAGACATATTTTTGATAGACGGAATACTTAGATACGACGTGTAAAGTATTAAGTAGTGATTATTGAGAGCAATATTTTAAAAGCAATCGGGAAAGTAACTTCAACTTGAAATTAAGTGAAGAGGTAATAGGAAAGCTGTGCCATGGACGGGAGAATTGATTCATACTTAGATAAACGACCTGGGATCTTCGGTTGACGTTACGCGCGGTTATGCACAGATGATTTGTATATGAATAGCGGAGGCATCAAGATAAGAACTAACAGTATTCTGGCGGAAGATTTGAGTTCTTAAGTTTGCAGTTTAGCTACTGAAATATTAACAAGGGTAAATAGCCTTAGAGATGATATTTAGAGAACCTGACCCTATACAGGGTGGTGTAAGCCATGTCAAGCGCGGTGCTGTAAGGGCCTCATTTCATTACACTTTTTGGACCCCGACTCTATCCGACTTTGGATTTTCGTCCACGGTGGGACTCGAACCCGCAATCTCCGGTAAATAGCCTTAGAAAGTATGTACTGTAGGTAACTCATTATAGAGGAATATAGATGATAGAATAACATAAAGTAACTACCGAACGTTATTCATTAGGAGCTCACATGTCAAATTGTCAGTTCTTGCCAGTTTTACCAGTTTGTACCAGTTAATCCAGTTGCCAGTTAACTGGGTGAACTGGAATGATTGTGTTGAGGGTGAACAGGTTAACTGGTTGGACATACCATCGCACAGCTCTACAAATTTTACCGGTCGTTCTTCCGAGATGCTCGGTTCAAAACGCCCAACCACAGACGTGCATGCATAGAAAGTGTATACCCCAGCGTATAGTTTTGAAACACGCTGTTTCAAAACGACATGAGTCTTTTCCAGCATGACCACTGTCGCATATCGAGATTTTTCCAAGTGGAGTCTTTGTTCGAGCCAGATATTAGCTGAGTCGTTTGTGACAAGCAGGGCGAATCTAGGTGTGGGGCAACGGCGAGCTGATCAGTTGAAAAATTGACGGTATCGACGTCGGTGTGGGGATAGGTAGGTTAAGTGAACACACCGCCATCACATATCAAGGTCAAGGGATGGTGGATCTGACAGTAGGACTGTTGTCCATCCTACAGCGGTGAACAAAGTGCTCATCTATGACTAAAAAATCCCTACATATCATTTCGTATTACAACCTGCATTATATTGTGATCAAAGCAAATAGAGATACGTGTAAGACATGTGAATCTTTCCACCTTCAGTATTCGATAAGCTGTCGCAATGTAGGGAAATGGGCATTTTTTCTCCGTACGTCGCCGTCAAGTACGCTACGCAAAATTTTAATTTCGCCGGACTGGTTGTCAGTTCGGTAAGACGGTCATTTTGAAAACGGTTACGGTTGTTTTGAATCGGAAGTTTTGGTCTGTATACAGCCGATTTTGGTAAGGGTTGTTTTGAATTAAGCATCAGGAAAGATTGACCGGTAAAAGGTGTAGTCAAAAGTAAATTTGGAGCTTCAGATGATACATGACTTGAGCTGTACATGTGCGATGCGACGTCTCCTTGGTATTTTCAGTCTCAAATGGAGGAACACCTACCAAATTTTTTTATTGTCGTACATGAGGATACGGAGTGTTCACACATCTACGTTTTGGTCACGAAATTTGTTCTCAATCATATCCGGTTGGAGACAGTTTAACGTAAGCGTTGTACTTCAAGACGATGGGGCGTGCACTGTCTATCAAAAGTCGCAATTTTGAGGTTGCTATGGAAGCCAGTGAGTGGTTACTGTTTTGGTGTCACGATGGATCACGTGCTTCCTGTGCGTTTTAATTAGAACACGTGCAATTGTTGTATATTCATTATCGACTGTTCTTTCTTTGAAAAGCGTCCAGATCGCATGATCTCTTGTAGAGTTCTCCCTGTGGAGCATACTCGATGATTAGATACACTCTCTTACTATCGAAAAAGTATCAATATCGACTTGTAACGAAGATGAGACTGGATCTCAATCTCTCGACGTAGTTGATACTCCATACTGAACTTCGTAAGTTGCTACTTGTTCTCATGTCAATACTTTCAATGCCACTACGTACTTAGACGTTGCCAAGTTATCCCTCAATGAAATGGTTTGTGTCATAATGAATAAACATAATATTGAATACCCTTAAACTATGAATACAGAGTAAAACATATTTTTACCATGCGTCGGAAGTGAGAGTACATGCCGTGATGGACTTGTTACAGATAACACAAGTGTGCAGCTGAAACCACCTCATCAATACAACCACCTAAAATATGTGATGGTTATCATCCTGTACGATTCTAATAGTATAAGTGGTATTATTTTCATTGGAATGGTTTAGTGTTGTATTAGAAGTGGTTAATGTTGTTATTATACATAAAAAATAGAATTTAATTCCAATTTAAACTATGGATTCGCCGTATAGCCTACCATGAGCAGCTGGTGTGGTGTCTATATTGTCAATAATATTGTTATTACTGCTTGATAAATCCTTTACTTTTCGTTGAATTTTTGAGAGACTACTTTCATAATCTATACTGAGTAGTTTTGTAAATTTCAAACTCTGAGGGGGGCTTGACCATCGCGCACAAGACATGTCACATAATCTACCGTTTCGTGTACTTATTCAAATCTGACTTTACATGAAGTTCCCTCGCGCCTTTAATCGACACCGAGGCCCCATCCATGCTCTCAGATATAGGCGCTTATAATCTAATACTTATACCATATCGATGTAATTCCAGAAATATGAAGTGATTATTTGACTCGTGAAATTCGGGTACAAGACCTCTGAAGCTTTCCGTTGGTTTATCCTGGAAGTATAGTCAATCATGTTACCTTGATGCTTAAGGACAACCAATTGATGGAAAGAGGTCAAATTAAAAGTAAAGTTGAAAGTAGAGCTGAAGTATAAGCTCCAAGTATTATACCAAGCGAAAGTGTAAAAGAACCCGTTCAAACTGGTTTAAAGAGTGTAGATAGTTTAATTCCTATTGGACGTGGTTAAAGAGAATTAATCATAGGTGAAAGACAGGGAAGCGGGATCAAAAATATACATTCTTCACTAAAATTGAGGTGATCGCTATCGATCACAAGTCGTATATATTTTTTTGGGTGTGCATATGAGGATCCTGTGTTTTTCGGCGGTAAACTTAGAGAGCAGGAGATTGTAATTTTTAAATAAAGTACCGCATTGTTTAATGCCTCGCAGAGAGTGTATTACCAATAAGACCTGCTTGTTGCCAACGCATATTAACAAAACGGAGTCCACGCGGACAATACTGAAGTACTTTGAAAGCACCAAATTTGAGCCTCGGGAAGCCATCGTTCAACCAACTCAGTAGATGCCAATCAGATAATAGTGTACACGCATCGATACGCCATCTCTTACTTTAAACTTTAGATCGATCTGTGCTATAGGAGATGTTAACGGGGCGTCTAACTTTGCCTGGATGGCACTAAGCTGGCGAAACAATGAGCACCGATCCGCGTGCGATAGGTCTAGCTTCTCTGCAAAATAAAACACACATGTACTGAACGTCATCTGTACGTATGGGAGATCAGACATACAGAATGCGGAGAGTACTGCAAAATCATCAGGGATGACCTTCACCGCTGTCGAGAATTGAGCGCCCCGACACGCATGTCTGGGAAGAGGGATATCACGTGGTTGCACCAAGGTTAATGCCCCCCACCAATCTTCACAACTGTAAAACAAACCCAGTATATGTGTGCATCAGTAGAACTCTATATATAATTTTCATCCGTAGAGTTATCACTATCATTCTCAGCTGAATCACCAAAATCAATAACGTCGTTTTCACCACGAAGGAGTGGCCAACTAGCTCCCCGTGATGCGCTAGTTTCTGGATAACATCTGAAGCATTCACATGAACTAGGGTAGTTGATGATTCGTCGATGCTCGTCATTCCGGTACCTACCATAGGGATTCCACATTC
Organism: Sclerospora graminicola; assembly: GCA_001887855.2. Classification (NCBI taxonomy): domain Eukaryota; phylum Oomycota; class Peronosporomycetes; order Peronosporales; family Peronosporaceae; genus Sclerospora; species Sclerospora graminicola. The sequence continues at coordinate 15,815 of MIQA02001165.1, read as the reverse complement.
CCTGAAACCATTTCGAATGGTTCTCACCTGTACAGACCCCCGTGCCCCGTTGAACCATTCCACCATCTCTGAACGACGCGTAGGTGTCATGACGAATCGCGGACTCGGCTTTGACACTGATGGAAGCACGGATAATGCTTCTCCTTGCTCCAATACAGTTCGTTTATGATGTACAAGCTGTTGTCCGAAGCATGCAAACCAACGGTCGCGTAGATAATCCTTCACGAGTTTATCCACGGGACATCGGCAGGCTGCGAACGTCAAGTTAACCCCGCAGAGATCTTCTTTTGGGTGTTCGCTAGAGTAGCCACATAGTCGACTACGTTGCGCGTCCAGTGAGCACTAAAATGACCTAGTAGGAGCGTGATAGGATGGCCGGTGGTCTGGCAGTCACCAAATTGAAACGTGAGGTACTTGAGCGTTAGGCGGTCGTTCCACCAGGCCGCGCCATTACCGTAGATCTGCAGGCCGTGCTCCGCTTGGAGAGCGTCGACTTACCTCCACACACGTCGACCAAAGCCCGGTCGGACTTCGTTGTTCTCGTCTTGAGCGGCTTTTTTTCGCGGGCTTCGCTTTAAAAACAGACGATAAACAGTTGATACTTTTTGCCAAAAATGTCACCAGTCATCATTGCCGCCGCACGATGCGTTCTGCTCTTGCCGCAGCGCACCCACACTGTTTTAGCTCCGACAGGTGAACTAGTTGGATTAGGGAAGAGCTCAAACATCACCGCTGTTTGGTCAGCATTGATCACATTTGTGATTCCATACGTTTCGATTGCTCGCACACATCCTTGGCGAAAGCCGCTGCCTTTTCTAGTGCGGCATCGACCGCTCCTGGCTTTGATGTGTTTGGACAGGCGATGACGAGCAAGAAATCCAATGCTCCAGCTTCTTCTCGCCTTGAAAAGTGGCGGGGTATCCCCATGTTCGAGGCGATATTGAGGGCACACTTTCGCAGTAATGATCGCGAGATGGGTACGCCATCACGCCGGAGTTCGTTATTCCAGTTGATGATCTGGATTTTGCCGGATGAGCCCAAAACGGTACCTATTCTTTTTGGTCAAGTTCGCTTGCTTGAAGGACGCGGGATAACCTTCTTGTGCGGCTGCGATCAGACTCAGCGGCGGCTGTGAGGAAGCGGAATAAAAAAAACAGATGTAAGTGGCCCACATCTCAACGCTGATTGGTGGTCGCGAGGGCACCCATCGCGGATGGGCAGGATGCGACGGTTGATTGGTGGATCATGCTGATCTAACGTCGGATGATACGTGCAATACCGGGTTACTGAAAATGTGGAGAAAAGTATGAAGATCACAGTTAGCACACTCTATCCTAGGTGGAGTGTATCGGTTGGATATGGATGTTCGGATATCGGACCGGGTCATTTAAAAGTCGGACCGGGCGAGATATAAACGACGAAACATAGGAGGTATGATGGAGCATTTTACCTAGGCGATATCGAGCTTAAATATCATGGTCCGATGGTTGTGGAGTATGGTTGATCGATTGAATTTGCTGGCCCAGTCTCAGGATATGGTGGTCTAAGAGAGTAAAGAGGTTAAGATATAAAGCATTAATTCGTCTGGATACGGTCCAACCAAAGCAAGTAGAAGTCGTTTTCGAAGAGCAGCACAAACCGGCCCCGATCGACATCAAGAGATCATCCAAAGTCGACCCCCAAAAAGCCGACCACGAGCCGACAGGTTTAGTACATGCCATCTGCAGAAGTCGGGTTTAGATCAGTAAAAAAAAAGGTGATCTCGGGCTGATCTCGAGTTGGTCTCAAGCCAACTCCAAGTCGACCTGAGTCGGTCTTGGTCAGCCACCAGATACCGATTATAAGGAGTTTGGTCAAGATCGGTGCTGAACCAGCTTCAGAAGTTGACTTTAGATCAGCATGAGAAGCTGACTCCATGCCGATTCGGAGCTGATTCCAGAAGGACCAGGTCGGGCCGGTTAAAGATCAGGTCGATTGGAGATCGGTCGAGAACCAGGTTGAAGATCAGTTGAAGATCGGTTGAAGGTAGGTCAGGTTAGTTGAAGATCGGTCGACGGTGGTGGGACCAGCCAAACCAGGTTAGTTGAAGATCGGTCGACGGCGGTACCAGCCAAAACATGTGATAAGACAATCAAGATCGAAGCATTAGGTATGTCACATAGGTTGGTGTATGGTACTTAGGTATTCGATATTGCATTTAAAAATAGGATTTGGATTTAACCCCTAAGCAAAGAGTCGCTCCGCCACGTGTCGGCGGTCATTGGGAGAACAGGGTTAACGAGACCCCTGAAGCTCAACTAAATTCCCGGTTAATACGCGCATAGACGCACTTTGGCTTACCGGAAGTCCCCCGACGGGATTGTTTTAATTTTCAATCCTCACTCTCACGACCACGTGTTTGGAACACGTCTTATTAATTGGAAACTTTTTGTGGAGATAACTTCTTGATTTTACTGTGGAAGATCGTGATTATACCGTGATTTTTGTGTTTATTGATTATCTCTCGTTTTATTGGTTGATCCGGTCGGTTGAAGAATCCCGACCCGACCTTTACGGTACTTGTATGCAGTATCGGTTCTCCGGTGAAGATTTCCACCGGAGAGCAACCCCGTCTCAAAGACGTCACATCCTCCAACCTGATTCAGAAAAATTTCTTCATCTAGAGTCCACCTGAGCGAGTGTAACCACCGAAATAGAAATGGTACACAAGGTGAGATGAAATTGAATTTGGGTGCTGTTGCACTTGATTACCGGTCGGAAGACCGGGATAAACGGGCCAGTCATTCTAGTGATGACTTGTCCATCCCTGACGTGGACCAGGATCAGTGGAGTACCCCCTCCGATAAGTCCGGGCAAGTGGGAATCCGTGTTCTGCCCAAGCCTTCCGTTCTGGATATGGAAATCGGCTCCACTACATAAACCACGAGCATAAAATAGTTTTCCAGCTCACCCATGGGCCCACAGAATCCCATGGATAGTACAAGAGACAGCCACAAATAGACAAGTACTCAAGAAAACAACAGTCGTACCAGTTTTACAACAGAGAAGACAGAAGTGAAAGGCGGTTGGTGAAATCTCTCCAACACTCGAAACGCGACGAACTCCCAGAGTAAAAGTGCTTCGTTATCGATTGCTCAATGGTGGAACTAATCAATAGCAATATGCAGTAATGGCCCAAAACTCGTCTCAGTTATGAGACACCAGGAACGAAATACCGGAGTACCAAGTATGGACGATTTATTGAATATGAATGAGGTGACTAATTTTATATCATAAGACACGGCCGCAAGACAACAGCTATAGGAAGCTAATGTAATGTGAAGGCCCCAAGAAGACGGTGGAACAGATCTTTTGATCGTGTCAATGCGCACAAAGTTGTTGGGGACAACTAATCGACAGATGGACACGCCAGAAAAGACATTCGGAAGAGACACCGATACCTACCATATTGATCCAGTAGAGAGCCCCGCCTCTATGAACAGTGGTACAACGCTGGATCCAGTGCATACATCCAAATTGACATTTTTATATGAAGTAAGAATAAGCCAGGCCCTCTTATACTTCATATAAGAGGGCCTGTTTTATTCTATCTAGTATATGCGTAACAATGTTCTGGATAGAAAAAAATGCGGTTATCTTAAGAGGTGAACACGTAACGAAGGAGGACAATAAGACAAACCACTGGGACATATCGATGAGGCAGCTTAGATCCACAACAGAACGAGAACGTGGACGTTCCGATACGCAATTACAAGAGATCAGCTTTCTAATGTGCTTTTATGCGCTACAGGAGCCCCCAGAGAGTATTCCAAATCAGGAATATGTCTCTAATGGCTGCCGGATCGACAGATCCGGCGCTGTTACAAAGACTTAAGACATCCCTGGGATCTTTTTTATTACGACCACTGTCGCATATTTGCTATCTTGCCAAGTGGAGTCCTTGCTTCCGCCAGCTATTAGCTGGATTGTTTGTAACAAATAGATCGAATGTACTTGTGGGGCAACGGCGAGCTGCTTACTTGACAAGTGATGGTATCGACGTCGGTGTTTGGAAAGGTACAGGTTACTGTAGGTTAAGTGAACGCACCACCAGTGCATATCAAGGTAAAGGGCTGGTTTTGGCGTGACGCTACAGTAGCACTGTTATTAATCCTACAGCGATGAACAAGGTGGTAATCTATGACTTAAATATATTGCACATTATAGCCCTCGTTATATTGTGAACATTTCTGCATGATCGGGAGACGCTGCCACAAACTGCTGGGGAACTAGTGACGTCGCATCTAAAATCATGTTGTACCAAGCGTTAGTTGATTCAGGCGACGCGGTATAAAGCTTCAGGACGCGACCACCACGACCATAAAATACAATATTTATTGTCAAATATTGTATATGAACCGGTGCCCCCTGCCATGCACCGCCTTCATGAAGGGACTGAATGACGGCCCCATCAAGCAGAGTCTTTACCGGGTTCCCCCAAAGACTCTGAGCGATGCTATAGACCAAAGCATCCGGGAGGAATTCAGCATGTGTCGCTTAGCAGCGCATGCTCGGGTTAGTCGGAAAGCACAAGTATCCAGAGACGGTTGCGTGAAGGTCAGAAGAAAGCTGACGATCATCGGCGCGAGCTGAATCTTGATCGGGTTAAACTTGAAACCCTGGAGCTTGATGAGCGCACTTGGACTCAACGTCATGATGATTTGAAGAAGATCGCCCACCAGACGATGGACAGGTGGCCATTCTTTGAGAAATGTATGGTGAATTCATAGCCGTACGTAACGACGCATGGCCGTGTAAACCACAAACGGTCTATCTCCTAAGAGATAGATCCGAAACTTTGCCAGTGCATACTTCATGGCAAGGAGTTCCTTGTAATGCACTGGGTAGTTGCGCTCGGCTGAGCGCAACTGACGTGATCACGATGATCGTGACTTTGTCATGATTAGCAACATTCTTCGCATTGATTCCCATACACTTAGTGCCGTGGTGAAGTATTTTAGTGAAGTGGTACGCCTGCGTGAGCGGGCTCGCTCTACGCTGGGTGTGTCGTTCATTTGACTTTGTTGACGCGGGCGTTGATACAAAGAATTGGGCAACAGTAACTTAGCTGCGTCGTCGCTAGCGAAATGCAAGGAGCTTCCTGGGGTGTGCATGCATTTTGGACTGTCTGGTCCATAAAACTCGCAACCGGACCCTTACGCTCCGTTAGTATAGCTAATACTTCCAGAATTCAAAGCATCAGTATTCGATTACCTGTCGCAAGCTAAAAAAATGGTATTCACCAAAGCATTTGTTTCACCGTACGTCGCCGTCCAGTATGCTACCCAAAACGCCGTTCTGGTTACCATGGTTATTTTGAGAAATGTTACGGTTGTTTTGAATCGAAAGTTTTGGTCTGTACACAGCCCATATTTTTGTACTGGTTGTGTTTTGACTGAAAGATTTGGGAAGAACGACCGGTAAAAGGTGTAGCTAAGACAAAATAGATATTAGAGAAATTTCACACAGCGTTCGTTATCTTTGTCTCCAGGTTTTGCCTGTTATAATGCATCTATAGGTTGGAGAATATAGAATGATAAAGGATCCGTTCTAAAGATTGAGGCCTGTGTGAAGGATGAGTCTTTATCATCAAATGCGAGTACCGTGGCTGACCAACTTTTTGTCATCGACGTTACTCGAGAAAAAAAAGAATAGCGTCTATTCGCTTTGTCTTACTTGTCACTAAACACCCCATATTTTTTAGGGGATTCTTTAAATCACTTACGTAATCCGCTGGGGCATCATCTGAAGAGAACAGTAACATATATTATTAACGCCGCTCAAGTTACGTTCTTGCGTCTTTCGAGCAGATCGAGTTGCTCCGGTCGCTGAGTCACTTGTTCGTATCTCTAGTCGCATGCCACCCACTTCACAAATTCTTCTCAGAACTTTGCTTTACCTCCACTTTTGGCTTGGCTTCTTTTTCTATTAAAATCCTGTCGAATAACATCGAGCAAATCTTGCCACCGTCATGGAAAAACCAAACAATTGTGCTCTGGGATCCAAAGTCGCCGATGGAAGTTGACCGTTGTGGTTATACCGTTTCTGACAAGTAGTGCACTTTGAGCGTCGGTCTTTTCAGTATTTTACAAATTGACCGCTAATTCCTTTGAAAGGCTAACGGTTAGTTTCTTGCAGTAAGATGGAATGGGCTGTTTGTGTTTTAGATCACTCTAAAGTCCGAGAAATAGCTGCCCAACTTGTCGAGGGGTATCACGCATCAACTTTAGAGCAGGAAAATATATTAGCTAACATCAAAGCTGAACATAAATGCTTGATGGAGCTGTGCTATGCAAAATTCCAAAAATATGCTTTATCTGAAAAAAGTTATTCAAATGGGGAAGAAAGTGGAGAGGATGAAGATGATGGCGAAGTTGGATCAATCACTGGTAAAAGCTCCAGTGATGAAACAAATCTAGCTCTTAGCGTTAAATGAATAGATCTTTCAACGATTGCAATACAACACCGAGAACTTTTATCGAATCCAAGCATTTCATTCGAAAACGTAGACCCCAAACCTGTAACTTCCCAAATATCTTTGGAAACGATAAGGAATGATGACGAACCAAAACTCAATTACATTGAAAGTACTGAATTTAATGAAGGGTTTGCAGTTCCTGTGTATTCGGCGGGGGACCACATCCTGTAGCCGAGAAACGCTTCATGCTATCCTCCTGGATTTAAATTTGGCTATGATGGAGCTTGCGTATTTTGAAAAGTCAGCGCTTCATATTGTCTCACGTAGTGCTGACGTTAGTTCGGCTGTCTTTGACGGAATCTTTGCGTCGATTTGGGAGGATTTGCGCTTGGAAGATTAAAGCGAAGCACATGCGGTGGTCCTTGCCGAATTTTTAAGTCACAATGGCAACGCGTACGGAGGGTAAAACCGTATCCAGCTTGAAAGGCTAAAACAAGTGCCCCTTTATCTGAATGTTTGCAATGTACTCCTCCCACCTTAATTAGTCTGTGTGCAAAAATAGTCTGTGTTCGGAATTGGTCTGGCACAGACTAATTTAGGTAAAGAAAAATTAGCGAGTTCTCAAAACTTCCTAATTAGTCTGGCACAGTTGGCCCTCTGTACCATAACATA
>MIQA02001163.1:0-11841 GCA_001887855.2 Sclerospora graminicola | reverse complement strand
TGATTCATGTTTGGTGCTGATCGCCATGGTTGTCCTTGCCCAGGTGTGTACTGAGGTAATCCATATTGTTCACTCGCAAATCGGTTCATCATAGTCGCGAACATAGTTCTCATTTGCTCTGGCACCTCCGGTATGTTGGTAGGGTCACTGCTGGGAGTCGGATTGTTCTGTGGAACTTCTTGAGCATCTTCAAAACTATCGTCCGATCCGACTCGACCAGGTTCAGGCTTCCTTTTCCTGTTCTGCGACTCGATCTTGGGGTCGATCTGCTTAATCCCTTTCGGGCCCAACGTCATACGTGTTATCCCAACCGAGGAGTCGGTGGAGTCCGCTCCAGATTGTGATGACGATTGATATATCGACTCAATATCCATAGGGTATTCAACCAACTGCGATCGGTGTGAAGGATCCGCGATCGGCGACTGGACCACGGGGTTCGCCCCGAGTAACGAGGCAAGGTGATCATACAGAGTTGTCATAGCTTCTCTGATCGTTCCTTGGTCCAGATCGAACAGCATATTCGCGTCAAAGCACCAGTAGTGAAGCCAACTTCGTCGATCTGCGCCAAGAGGTTCCTGATCAGATCAAGTTGACTGCCTGTGATAACCGGCCTGGTCGCCCGACCTTCAAGCTTCCCGATGATCTTGGGTTTTATGATCTTCATCACTCGGTTGGTAGCCAGGAACTTGTGAAACTCTCGAAGATAGAAGAGTCGTTCCACATCTTGAACAGTGGTCTTCTCAGCTGGTTCGGTCTTCTCTTCGTCTTCTTCGAAGATCTTCGGTTTAGGTTTCACATATTTTTTAGGTGGATCACACTGATCCGCCCCCATGTTTTTTCTTTCTTTTTCCATTTTCTTCTTATGCCTAGGATCGAGGTTAGCACCTTGATCCTTTCCCGAATTCTAGTTAACTTTACTATAACCCAGATCGACCCCGATCGGGGCCATGTGGGGAGTTGTTTCATCTTTAATTTCGACCTGGCACTCCACCAGACCAGGTCGACCATCGCTTCCTTTAGGTATGGACAGCATCGGAGGCGATACGCCTTCCTCCAATACACCCGAAAAAGTTTCCTCCACTTTGATTTTCACATTTTTTTCATCATCAAAGGAATCACGGTGATATCCTGAGTCACCAAGTGATCCGGGCACGCGCACCATTGTGGTGGAGCCGATTTCCAAATCCATGACAGAAGGCTTGGGCGGAATCCGGATACCCACTGGCCCGGACGACCAACTATCGGAGGGGGTACTCCGTTGATCCTGATCAGCCTTAGAATCAGATGAATCACCATTATGGTGACTGATCTGATCCTCCCGGTCATCTGGCCGGTCGTCATGCGCGTCAGGATCTATGTTCAACTTCATCTCACCTTGTGTACCCGTTGATCGGGGGTGGTTACACTCACTTAGGTGGACTCGGTGATGAAAACGATGATCTTGATCAGGTCTGAGGGGATGACCTTCTCGAGACGGGGGTGTCCTCGGGTGGACATCTTCACCGGAGAACTGGTTGGGGTCGATACTTAATCAGTATCTAGGCACTGATCGGGAAAGTTCGTCCGATCAGGCCAGCCAATGAGAGTGAGAGATAACAAGAAACCAAGAAACCGCGATCAAACCACGATCTTCCACAGTAATCCACAAACGTTATCTCCACAAAACCTTTTCCAGTATTATTGACGTGTTCCAAACACGTGTGCGTTGAGGGTGAGGTTTGATCACCTAAACAAACCCGTCGGGGTCTTCCGGTAAGCCAAAATGCGTCTAAGCGCGTTTTAACCTGGAATTAGTTGAGCAAGAGGGGACTAGTTAACCCTGTGCTCCCAATGACCGCAACACGTGGCGGAGCGACTCTTTGCTTAGGGGGAAAATCAAAACCTGTTATTATATATGCAATGTCCTATACCTAGTGTACCATACACCAACTCATGTCTGATTTATACTTCGACCCTGTTCTCTTCGTTGCACGGTTGCATAGCACCACCTTACCCATCCTGGCTGCACCTTCAAGCTGATCTGTACCACTTCTGCCCTGATCACGGCCGGACTTCTATAACGATCTTCAAACATCCCGATCTTCGATAAACAACTTGGAAACCACTTGAGATTTACCCTTCTGACACTTGATCACTTCATATCCAGCCCGACTTAACTGAGAACTTCACCTGCCTTCGCGTCTGGACGCAGATTTGGGGCTGATCATCCCCGATCGCGATCAGAACCGCGATCAGCCGAGTGATCAGCCGAGTGATCGGGTAGTGATCAGGGCGATCAGCCTTCGATCACTTCGCAAACTCTCTTGGTTACCATCACAGCGACTTCGCGTGCTCCCTCGGCCATATTATCGACCTTCACCCCTTGTCGGGGTAACAAGATCACACTGATTCAACCGATCGATCCTGATCGGGACTTTCCGCATCCTTCCTGGACGAATCCATCGGTGATCATCATTTGTCCGGACTTGGCATTATTTACACAGCTTCCATTCCACATGCCTCTTTCCATTTCATGTCTGGTCTTCGTATCTCTGGGGACAAAATTAGTTGGCTAGGCCGATCGGGCCGAAACTTCGTGTCATAATCAACTTCACCAGCTGCACTGTTCATAGATCGGTTAGATGACTGCCTCTGATGCGTCATGTTACCAGTTGCTGCATTTCCAACTCGTTAAACATCCACGGGAACTCCACTTAGTAAACATGATCACGATCGCGATCATGATCTCCACCGTCCCATCAGTGTCTGGGACTGGGCGTAGTAACAGTACTTGGCTGATCTCTTCACATCACAAATACCCGTTGTCCGCCACCTTTTCGTCGTATATGCGATCGGCCTTTCCCACCCATCAACTGTCTCATGTTGATGGGTGTCCCATCGTCACCAATCAACGGCCATGTGTCGTCCACCTCATTCTCAACATTTTTTTTCTCTGATCGCTTTACCACAGCCGCCCCTGAGACAAACTTTAGTCGCGCAACGACTGCAGTTCGACTCATTCATTTCCAAATTTTTTCTTGGCGACTACCATGGCTGACTCGAGACGATCTTCTCTTCCTTCTTCGCCATCTTCGGCTTCCCTTCCGATCACCTACTCATCTCCCTGTTCAAGTTCGGCTGATCCAGCGACCACCTTGATCACGACCACGGCACCGATCACGACCAGTCTCATCCGTCCAACGACGGCCCTGACTTTGTATCGTCCGCCTTGGAGTCTTCCCACTCGGCCTTCTTCAGATCGCCCGGTAAGTTACTTGGAACAGCTCGCTCATCTAGTGGAGGGATCTGGTCCACTTACGTTGGGGTCGATGGAAGCTTGCCGACTACGGTTGGAACTCCGAAGTGCAATTCCCGAGTTGGTTTCTCTATATGATACCAAACGGGCGCTTAATGCCGAGTTTTTCGGCCGTCGGGTCGTTATCGATACCTTGGAACGTGATTCTGCCGATCTGGCTAGCCAGCTGTCGGCTCTCCGATTAGACCGCGACAGGCTTGACCGAGACCTGCAAGACATGATAGGCCGCGTCCAGAGTCTGACGATGGAGCGTGATCAGCTATCAGCTACCCTCGCTGCTCTGCGCCTCACCAAGCCTTCGGATACCGTCGCCTCTGTGCAGTCGTGGATCAGTTCGCTGCCAATTACTGTTCGCGATCAAGGTATGCTTATCCCGTTTGTTTCTTCTGCGATCTGTATATGACTTTCCATGTTTGCTTCCAGATGAACGTATCGAGGCGATGAAGAGTTCAATGGTCGAGATGGGGGATCATCTGCAACAGCTCGATGATCACCGTCTTGACCATGATCAGCTGCTTCGTGATAAGATCCGTACTGCCGAGGACGTAGAGCGTCGGGAAGTCGAGATGCGCTACTCAGATGAGCAGGTCCAGCTCCTGGTAAAGCAGTATTCCGATTGGCGTCTCGGCCGCGCCAACATACAGATGAGATTGTTTGAAAGTCGGAAGGAAGCTGAAGATTGTCGGCGCGAGCTTAATCTTGCTCGGGTTAAACTTGAAACCCTAGAGCTCGATGATCGCGCCTGGATCCAGCATAACGCCGACTTGAGGAAGATTGCGGTCCAGACTATGGAAAGGTGGACCGACCCAAACACCGATTCGGAATCGCTTCGGACGGCTTTGCAACGATTTCGTGAGCTGATCAGCTCTCTTGCTCCGTCTGGAACACCTTCGCAACCTCCCGAGTCTGCCCCGCCATCACCCACGTTCTCCGTCGCTTCCTCGCCGACCCATGGTGCTGATCAGCCCGTGATCAGAACTGCAGCGGCTTCTGCGTCTACACCACCCCGTTTACCGCCAGCCTCGAGATCAGTCTCCTCGATCTTGAGTTCTGCGAAGCGTAAACGGGCCAGCTCGTCGAAGAAGAAGATGGCTCCCACCAAGCGCTCTCGTCTTATTGTTGATTCGGACGACGAGTCGACTGATCTGGACGAAAGGACGCTATCTGATCCGGCCCGATCGCGCAGTGCTGATCGTCGAGCTCCAGTGGCGACCCCTTCAGGCGTAGCTTCGCTGACCCAGGCCGTCGCTTTACTTGACTCCGATGGCGAGGACGAAGCTGATCTTGAGGAGGGGCAAGCGGCTTCGGCTGTTCCCAGCATTCCTCCACCCGTCAATACGACGGTGACCACCCGACCACCCAATTTCACGGGCGTCTTCATTCCAGCGAGCAAGTCGTCGATCGAGCAGGGCGACTATAGCTATAATCCGAACCAAAGGTTCATGGATCTATACGTCGTCATGCAGGGCAAACCGACTCCTGCTCACATGGCAACTCGAAAACCTTGGAGTGCCGATCAGGTATGGGACCTGATGCCTCAGGTTCTTACGGTGAGGCACAAACTCGTCCGTCGCTTGTGGTCCCGTCCGCCGGGATGGATCTTTCCAACTAGATCGTCGGCGCCCAAGGACACGCAATGGCAACCGGGTATGCTGACCAGAGGCGCTATCGAGCTTCTGATCGATTCAGCACCTTGTGATATTCTCATGACGCCTATCCCGGGTTGGAATTTCCCAATCGCCCCTGGTTTGTTGATCTGCAGGGACGTCTGGCCCTGTATTATCAAGAGCATGTTCAAGCGATATGGGAGGCGACCCACCATTTCCCGATCACGGTGGCGGTGCGTAAGGACGCGTGGTTGGAACATTATCATCACGCTCGCAAGCGCCGATGCAGCAAAGCCGGGGCTGCTTGGGCCGTGATCTGCGACCATGTGGTCAATGGGATTCAGCGCGGCGAGTGCGACCTAGACGTTTTCATGTTTCCTGCCGTGCTGCACCTGCCTGTTCGCCGGGCGGAAGCGCGAGGCCTCAAGGCCGACGGCGGGGAGTGGTATCCTTGTTATGGACACCCGGCTCCGATCACGTTGCGTGATGCCTTGAGCTTGGCCGATCGCCAAGAGCCCTGGCGGAACCAGTACCGATCACGTCCCATGGATCATCCGGCGATCAAGATTTCTCGTCTGCGCGCAAGTATGGCCCATGATAGTCGTGATAGCCAGCTTCCGTTTCGTTCTTTTCGTAATCATTAATATATCACGACAGCTTCTTGATAACTTTCACGTTCCATATCAACACTTCATATCCAGGTACCAATATTGTCTCCATCTTGTATATCGATCGTTCACATGTATTCAAATGTAGTTCTCGTGCATTATATGTATATATATATCCATTGACTCTGAACCAGCTCAACCACTTTGATGTCCACCTGTTCGGCCATTACCTTTGGCTGATCTGTCACAATGTGTCAACCCAGACTATTGAGACTCCTGGTTGCCCTCTTCGTGGGTTTGCATTACTCTAAATCGATTTCGTCTCACCCTATCACGTTCAAACTCCCTTAGTAAAGCTCCACAGTTCAGATCCCGTTCATCTACCCACTCGGGATCGTCATAACCTTTCCACTGAACCAAGTAATCACGATGGGTTCGACCAAATCGGGTCCTCTTGCCTGATCGGGTATCCAAAATCTTTTCCACTTCAAATTCGTTCTGGTCCAACGTTCTTTCCCAACTGTCTTCGGGCAAGAGAGCTTCGTCGAAGTCAAACCTTGGCTAATCATCGCATGACAGCCTGGTTTTTGGGCGATCGGGATATTCCCGAACCAGCTTCAGCTTCGACAAGTGGACGATCGGGAAAATTCCGTAATCGGTACCAGCAGTGATCAACCGGGCGGCATGATCACCGATCAGTTCGGATATACGGAACGGTCCATGCCACAGATGTGCTAACTTCTTGGCGTATCCTTCTTTCACGCGATCCAAGTAAAGCCAAACCCTTGATCCCGGCTCGATATTATGTGAATCGGCATGATCATTGTTCCGATGAGCTCTTTCTTGGATGGCCCTCCGCAATCGTTCGTTGACTTGCTCCCGCACATGTTGGTAGTGACGCTGGAGCCCCATACGCCATCGACGAGCTTCGCGATCTCGACCTCGGGTACAACCAACAGGGATCACCGACTCGATGGTAGATCGGGGGTCCCAACCATACGCCAAGTAGAACGGAGTATCTCCCCTGATCCGATCGAAAGAGGAATTCAACGCAAACACCACCCTCTCTGCATACTCATCCCAGTCTTGTTGAGCGGAGTCCGCGACATACATCTTGATAGCTCTGGTTAGCGTCTGTACCATGCGTTCGGCCTTACCGTTCGCTTGCGGACGGTAGGCCATGGTCGCGCTTTGTTTCTGACCAAGCATCTGATTGAATGATCGGAAAACTTCGGCCATGAATCCTGGCTCCCGATCGTGCCTGATCACCTAACTTGCTCCAAACCGCCTAAAGACACATACTTCATAACTGCAAGCGACTTGTTGGGCTGTTCGGGTAGATCCCGCTTTCGCGATCACCAATCCCGTGAACAGATCAGTCCAGATCAGCAACTCTGTGTTGCCCTTGAACGATTTTGGCAGGGACGGTATGTGATCCATCGCTATCACTTGGAAAGGGTAGGTCGCCTGGATATTTCCAGGTGATCTCCCCCGGATGTTTGGCATACCTTTGCCAGTTTCGCAATCCGTACATGTCCCGACAAACTTTTGTATACTTCGATATAAGCCTCTCCAATGAAAATGTTTACGGATCCTGTGATACGTTCGACCTACGCCCTGGTGGCCACCCTCTAAACTGACGTGATAATGGTGTAAGATATCAGCTTGTAAAGTCTCCGGGATCACGAGCCTCGCTGATCGGTCCAGATCTGTATCGGCCTGATCAGCTTGAACATAGTAAAACAATAGATCATTTTCGTCGATCTCATAGCTGGACGCGATCTTAGCACAATCTTTTGCTTCACCCTGGCTCAGCTTCTCCAGATCACCCTTTAGAAACGCCTTCAAATCAACGATCCATTTTTCCTCGTCTTGTGCCTTGAGAATTCTTTCGATCCGCATCTCCTGTACTATTTCTTCTGTTAGGCTTTCTCGAGAGTGTGATCTGTTAGGTGGTGATCTGGTTCGCGATCTCGTCATGACCGCGATCTGGGCTGCTTTCTTTTCATCTTCCACACGAATCAGATCAGGCAGCCTATTGATCTCCACCAGTTCTTCCAGCAATGCTTGATCAGTCACTATTGATCCGGTCTGATCACGCATGGCCATAGTTGCTAGGTGATCTGCGCTTCGAATCCAATCACGTTTCACATGTAAAAGATCATGCCTTGGCCATCCACGTAAAGCTTTCAAAACGCGATCGTTCAGTAGCTTCAAACGTGGTGCTTTACAGTCGATCTCTCCAGTGATCTGCCGAATTACCAGGTTTGAATCTCCGCATATGATTACTCTTCCGATCTTTTGCTCTTGCAAGAGATCCAAACCTAGCAGCAGACCACGATATTCGGCCTCATTGACCGTGATACCCGGAGTATAATTCGAACCGGCAGATATAACAGTCCATTCTGGCAATTTCCATAACAACGCGCTATACGCCCCCACGCCTTTCTTCACACTCGCTGATCCGTCGAAACTTACAACGATCAGATTTTCCTCCGAGCCAACGATCGGTGGGGGTATAGTGATCGATTCTCGTGGTTGCTTCCGAGGAGCGACCTCGATCAGAGCTTCATCGACTTCTGATCGAGGCGTGATGCTGGCTGCTAGTGTCCCAAGAATTTCTTCTTCGCCCCTGGTGCACTTGATGATCTCAAGGGTCCACTGAGACAACAACGCTGCCCATCGCCCCAGTCTCCCGTCTAAACCATTTGCTGACAGTAACCAAGCCAAACTAGATCGCCTGGACAATACCTTAATCGGTCTAGTTACCAGTCTAGAGTAACAAACATCCAATACACGTAATAATGCTCTTTATCCACAATACCATAGTTAACTTCGTTCGGTTTTAATGTTCGGCTTGTGAACGTCACCGGGCAGTAAATTCTGTCGTGATCTTGGACCAGTGCGGCCGATATTGCCCATTTACTGGCGTATAGAATAACCACAGGAATCTTCTCCGGATCGAAATGTTTCAGTATCGGCGTCGAGATCATCTTCGCCTTCAACATACTGAAAGCTACCATAGCTCGCTTCATATGGTCCTCTGACCCTGGCACAGTTCGATCGATCGTCTTGAGATTCGATTCGGTAACTTCGGTTTCGCGATCAGTCTCACTTAGTGATCTTCCCACTCGATCACGTTCTCGTAGCCCATGATAATCCACTTCCTTCAGTTCATATAGTATAGCGGCGTAAATTGAGAAGTCTTCGATAAACCGGCTATAGTAATTCAGAGATCCGAGAAAGGATTGCATGGCCTTCAGTGATCGGGGAAAAGGTAGGTTGCTGAGAGCAGCCAGATCTTTCGGGTTTGCTTCCAAACCTTGGATCGACACGTTATGGCAGAGGTAAGCGACCTTGGGTTGACCCCAGAAACTCTTGGTCACACTGATCGATAAATTCCAGCGCTCGCAGGTGTTCAGGAGTCGTTCGACCTTATCGCATAGCATATCCCATGATGTTGCTGTGACCAAGATGTCATCTATATATGATCGCCTTCCCAACACTGATCGGCCCTGATCTTGGTCCGGTTCGCCCTCCGTAAACACATCATGTAGATCGGTGGCTTCTCGATCAGCACTGATCTGGAAATATCCATAGAGAGCATTGTCAATCAGTCTCTGATAGATCTGTGGGGCGTTCTTTAATCCAAACGGCATCCGATTCCATTCGAAAAGTCCAAAAGGCGTAACGAAAGCCGAGATCTCACGAGCACGATCGGTCATCGAAACCACCCAGAAACCACTAGCCATATCCAGCGAGCAAAACCATAAAACTTTATCCAGATCTTCTAATAAATCATTGCTCAGGGGCATTGGGTAGACCATCAACTTCGTGACGCGATTCACCTTTCTATAGTCGATACACAATCAAATATTGACCCCGTTTTTCTTTATCACAATCACGACCGGTGATGCCCACTGCGATGTGTACTCGACAAGCCCTTGATCAAATCGGATAACTTTTCCCGGTATTGAAGTGCAACTTTACGACAACGTTGAGCGATCGGTCTCGCATTTCCCACGTCTATATCACAAACATCTCCGAATGCGGCTGGGGGTAGGGCGTTACCTTTCCCCATCAGTAAGTGGAGCCTTTTCCAGATGGTCTTCTTTAGCTGATCGATCTGCTCGGGAGTGTTCACTTCGGGATCACCGACCTGTAAATCTTCCATGGTGACTTCTGGCATATTGGGCGATACTTCCGGCAAAACGGCCATCTGCTTCTCGATACCTTCCATGTACTGATCACCACCTTCATGTATACACACTTGTTCATCTACCTGATCTGCCTTTTTCTGATCAGTATCATCTTGAGTCGCCCCTTGTAAGTCATCCAACTGGTGATCTACTTCGGGTTCACTTTCCTCCGTAATGACTTCGGCAGATTCATCCTCCTTTTTCTTCTCAAGATCGTTCCTGAACTCCTCACCATCATTTTCGCTCTCTGGATCCGCTGTCTTCGGTGAGCCGGGTCTAATAATATTCAATATTTGTGGACCTTTTTTGACCCGGCTTTCCCCTATCGCTTCGGTCAGCGGTCTCCTGATCAGCAGCTTGGTCGGCGTAGAATATTCCGGCTTCTCGACCATAGGTGAGGTATCTTCATCTGCTAAGTCTTCGTCACTAATCAGGTCTGTGGTGGCTTGATAAGCCAGATTCTGCCATTCAATATATCTTCGTGATCCCACTGAGACATACCCAATCTGTCGAGGTACTTTCCCTTCGGGTAGCCACATCCCTAAGATCATGTCTTCGTGAACGATCAGCGGCTGATCGGATATATTCGTAACCCTGATGTAACTTGATCTGCCAATACCCTTAACGAACGTTGGTACCCATCGTTCACCACGGGTTAGCCATAATTTCTGTTGCCGATCACTCGGCCGAATCAAGACATCGACTGATCGGGACACCCCGATGTTCTCGTACTGACCCATTTTTAGCATCCGTACATGAGTACCATATAAAGGTCGTCGGCCGGATAACTGAATCTGCACCTCATCTGGCAGAGTCAGGGTATCATGAGACAGGTCAAGTCGTATACCGGCTGGTACCAAAAAATCCATTCCCAGTATCGCGTCTTGCCCGGCTAACCGGCCAACCCAAGCGTTGAAATAGTAGACCAGGGAACCGGCCAAGGTGATTTTGGCACGTGACCGTCCCTCGGTCATTTACAAATTTGCACCGATCCCGACACATTTCCTTTTCTGGGTACTGTCTATACGACATCCCACCATACGAGCAAAGGCGGAGTCGATGATCGTGACTTCTGCCCCAGAGTCAAATAGAATAGTGGCTTTTTCAATGTTGATCTTTCCATTAGCTTTTTGCCTGTTTAAACCACTTGTCGGGAGAGTGATACTTCCAGTATCCTCGGGATTCACCGGGCAGTAGATTCAACTCCATGATCACGTCCGGTCGGGAATATTCATCCACTCTGAGACTGTGGATCGGACATCGATCGATGCAATTTGAATTAGAACATGTATTGTCCGTTATCTTCTTTTCCTCAAACTTATCCCCGCTACCGACATATGCATAAATGCAGAACGTAGATCGCTCGGCTCGAACCAGATTCCAACCTGGCGAGCGATCTAGTTTAACATCTTCTCGGCATCTGGTGGAAGCATACCAGCATGTTTAGTCGGCACATACCACTTGTGCATCAGATTGAAAAATTCTTCAATAGGGCAGGCACCGGCGTCGTGAAGCTTCCCACAAGTTTTGCATACAAAAAAACAATGATCAGACGGGTGACCTTTACGATCACATTTTCCACACGTAATTCTTTTCCAACAATCACGATCTCCATGTCTGGTCGACCCACAATGCGCACATTTCTTACGAGATTGGTCCTGATCAGGTTGAATCCCACCAGGTTTCCGTCCATCCATGCCATTAGTCGATGATCTCGGGCGATACACTGGCTCTGTCGTAAAGGTATGACGATACTGTTCCTCGTCCGAGGTCAGACTTGATTGACCACTTTCCTCTTCCGAACCGGAACCGTCCGATTCCTTCGTGATCATCCGAATTGCTCTGGCTGGTCGTGCCGCCGGTATCTTGCCCTGATCATGGTGTGGTTTTGACCGTTACCAGTTCGATCCTACCTCGACCTTGGGTCTTCGCTGATCTAATGAAAGGTCCGGCCAAGAATTGGCTTAAGCAGCTGAGCCGAGGAGTGCGTTTGAAGTGGCCTCGATTGTGTGAAGAATTTGGAGAGCAGTATTGCAACTTGGGGGTGTCGGTCGCGAGACAGTATTACCACGTGAAGAAGAGATCCGACGAGACGCCGATCGAATACTTACATCGGCTGAATGTTGCTGGTC